>JBAMJV010005338.1:0-171665 GCA_037951105.1 Echinarachnius parma | reverse complement strand
CCCATTGAAATTCTAATGGGTACCCATTGAAACTGAATTCAATTGGTACCCATTGGCATGGGTTTCAATGGGTACCCATTGATTTCAATTGGTAATCGTTCCATTTTCCATATACTTCGATTACCAATTGATTTCAATTGGTACCAATTGATTTCAATTGGTAATTTTTAATTGGTAATTTTCAATTGGTAATTCTGATTACCAATTGAATTCAATGGTAATATAAGTCAATGGGAATTTCACCCTGGGCCCAGGACGAAATTCCAGTTAAAATTTGAATTGGTACCCATTGAATTCAATGGGTACCCATTAAATCCAATGGGTACCCATTGAAATTCTAATGGGTACCCATTGAAACTGAATTCAATTGGTACCCATTGGCATGGGTTTCAATGGGTACCCATTGATTTCAATTGGTAATCGTTCCATTTTCCATATACGTCGATTACCAATTGATTTCAATTGGTACCAATTGATTTCAATTGGTAATTTTTAATTGGTAATTTTCAATTGGTAATTCTGATTACCAATTGAATTCAATTGGTAATATAAGTCAATGGGAATTTCACCCTGGGGAAAGAAAGAAATTGAATAAATGAAACTGCTGGTATACTGCATGTAGTGCAGAGACCAAGGCTGGGTATTTATCACCACCCGTGATAATTCAGAGAGCTGCATTATCATTTTCATCATCATTATCATCATCATTATCATCATCATCATCATCATTATCATCCTCATCATCGTCACCATCGTAATCATCATGATCACCATCGTCATCATCATCATTTATCACCACCATCATAATCATCGTCATCATCATCATCATCCTCCTCATCGCCATCATCGCCATCATTACCATCATCACCATCACGATCACCATCATTATCATCATTACCATCATCACCATCATCATCATCATCATCATCATCATCATCATCATCATCATCATCATCATCATCATCATCATCATCATCATCATCATCATCATCATCATCATCATCATCGTCATCCTTGTCATTATCACCACCACTTGGCACCTTTGTGTTATTACTCCCGAAGCCCCTTGTGTCCCATTTATTATTTTTGTGGGTCTGACCATGTACACCGATCTACACCGGTGGGTCTGACTCATCGATATAAAAATACTTATCGATGGTCTGATCATGATGTCGACCACTGACTCGTAAGTGCTATCCGGTACAACATTGACGTCAAAATCACATTATCAGAGATATAGTTCCCGTCCAGGCTTTTGGTATAGCCACAATTTTCCACCTACTTAGTAGCCCCGTACAATTCAAGTGTTTTCTCTCGAAGTTTCTACCGACATTTATTTACAAACGACTGTTCAACATGGCTACACTGAATGGCCTATACATGCCTGCACGTTCTTACGCATATGATGTTGATGCGATTGCTCGATCCGCGAAACAATTGTAAACTGTGATATTATCCGTCAAAATCTGCGTAATCGTGTTATTATTCTGCACAATTTTAACATTTTGCTAGAGTTTGCATAAGAAGGATGCCTCCTCCTAAAGCTCGACAGAGTGGACCAAGCCAAACGGCTTACGTCGATCGAGACAAACCGAGTGAAATTCGTCGAAGCAACATTCAGGCAGCAAAAGGTACCGTATTCATGCCGAAATTCCATGTTCGTTGCCAGCGGCAGCGGCTGCATCGAGCTGCTCGCTCGTACGTCGCTGGTCAGCATCAGTACCGGGCCGCGCTACTATACTCGCGCTCGCTGAGTCTACAAGCATACTTTTTATCTCAACAAAGTGCTTTATGCGAATAAATGTAGCCTATGTAATATTGAAATTGTAGTATGATAAGCTGTAGTGACATTGTCATCATTGTTGACCAGGCATAATAATGTAAGATTTAAAGTAAAAACCTATTCAACTTTGAACTGGAACTTCCGTCTTCATTTTTTTTTGTCAATCAGCATAAATAATCCAACACTCGACAGTTCCTAAATTAAATGAATTTTGAAGACGAAGTTCCTGACCCCGAACAAATGTTTCGTGTAAATTACACTTTACCGGCCAGACCCCGGCCCCTAAGATTATTAAGAAGATTACCGGCCGGGCCGGCGGCTAATCACAGACGAGGATTGCCATGATTCAGGATGATGCCGTCGGTCAGTTGTCACAATTAATGCGCGCTAGTCTAGTGTAGTGATTGGTAAATGATTGGTGCGTGATGAGGTTCTCCAAAGTTAATGGCGATATATAACACGCAAACTTGAGCAAAGTGAGGGTTTTTATGCGAGGGCCTTCTTGATGTTAATCAAATGCGTGAATTAATTTATTCCCTCGTAGTTTACCAACAACGAATAAGCCTGGGAATGGGACCTGGGCCGGGTAACGGGGTTCAACCCGCTGGGTTTGGGCTCCTTGCCGGGTTCAGGCCGGATCCGGGTTGAGAGGTAAACTTCAGGAACCTGGTAAAATAAACCTGGTAAAAAACACATGTTTTTCTTAAAGATATATTCCCGTTTGAATGACACACTTATTCCAGTTTCTTCCGCAGTTTTTTAAAGTTGAAAACGGGGCCACAAAACGTAAAAAAACATTTTTGATATCTGCTGAATAAGTTGATATTTAAATCGGGATTTGGCATCATTTTCTCGTAGCGCAAATATCAAAATTTCTTTCGCTAATTTTCAGAAGATAATTTATGATGTTCCAGATTAGTTTGGCATTGTTTTATAGTAAATCCAACGCTCGAAATTAGCACAGGCCCGATGGCCCGGGGCCACCAAAAATCTCTGTCGGGCCACCAAAAAATCATAATTGCTCTATTTTAGTGGCCCGATTGGGCCAGTAAGATTTCCAAATGTAAATCTGAAAATTTGACATTTCAAACATCGCCGAAACCAGGCATAAAAAACAAAGGAAATCAGTGGAAAAAATCAGCAAAATAGCGAGCGCAAATCTGCTAACGGCGATAATCTGGAGAAATGTGCGTGATTAGACAGAAAAATTGATCTCGTTCTGGAGGTGCCTATAAAAATTATGACGTCTTGGGGAGACAAACAACAAAGAGAAAGACTGATTTACCCGTCTACTACTAGTGCATACAAGTAGAACTAGAAGTGTACACACATGCTGGTACCTTGTACCTGGCCCAATGTATTATAAATGGGGACGGTATGTACATCAGCTTAATACAGCAATTCGCATAGCCACACACAGTCTAGTCAACTCTGCAACTATGCTTTGACTTGTACTCAATTCAGTCCAATTTGCGCAAATTCGTTTGGGCAAGAAAGCCAGAAAGGCCTTATTATCTTTCAAAGCATCACATAATTTGAAAGAACTTCAAATGTAGGACTCATAATAAGGTAGTACAGATTTTGTTTTATCTAGTTTTGTACTTTTGTAAATGTTTCATGCCAATTTTGTGAGAGTTCCAGTTCAGTCCCATGCATGTTGTTTTGTGTATAATTTCAACTTTGAACTTGTAAGTTGACAAAATCGCACAGAGAAAGGTCTGAAATTGTAACATTTCATCACTCCAAAATTACCTTTTACTGATTCAATGTTGGGTTTATATATTCCTTTACGGATTTTTGATCAGGGTGGTGATTTTAGATGTTATTTTCATTAATTAATTCTTATGAAAAGCTAAGATTACCGGTCACTGTTTTCTTTTGTTTTTCCTTGTTTTTTCGGGCCACCAAATTTCTGTTTCGGGCCACCAATATTGGATAAATACCAATTCTACTTGCCCGATCGGGCCACCAGCAAAAAAAGTTAATTTCGAGCGTTGGTAAATCATTTTGAATATGCATGCTTATATTTTGCGTTGATAATTACAATGTTTCAGATATTTTAGGCATCATTTTCTCGAAGCGCATATCGTAACTTTGTCCCCCTTAATTTTCATTGCTTGTGTGGTCAGAAGCTATTATAAACCTGAAGGATGGAAATCAACTTGGGGTAAGTGCTCTTACCGACTGAGCTATAGAAAACCCTAGTCTGGTGTTCGTCCCTGAAACCCCTTAATTTTCATTGCTAGTGTGGTCAGAAGCTATTATACAAACAAAACAAATTTTTCACCCATACAGCTGTTGCAGATGCTGTTCGGACAAGCCTCGGTCCACGTGGGATGGACAAGATGGTAAGGAACATAACAATTTAAAAAAATTGTATCCCTTTTATCAGACTTTTTTTTCAAAAGTTCAAATTTCAGTTTATTTTTGTAAAAACACTTTATAAAGTAATATTATCCTGTATATGTGCATAAACAGAACAGACTTGGTTTATTGCTTTGATAATAACATACATTACTAATAACAAAAAGTGTCATCTTTGTGTTTGTAAATATGGGCCCATGCACATGGGTTGCTTTAAGATCAGAATTTGAAAGATTCCATTTTTAATGTCTTGAAATCTTGAATGTTTCAGAGCTGCCAAGTCTCTCTTAATCAGCAGGAAGCTCCCTGAAAATTGACAGATCTTTCAATTTCCTGAAAAACAAATTTTTAAATCTCCCTGATAAAGGAAAAATTCTTTCCCATCTCTCTGCATAATAGACCTGTGAATATTTGGACAAGTGGAAAGGATGTGTAAAAAGGTGTACTGTATGCCATTACTGATGTCGTACCATTTTGTTTCATTTCAATTTCCCTTAGATTCAAGATCCCAAGGGAGATGTGACAATTACGAATGATGGTGCTACCATTCTGAAACAGATGCAGGTCCTCCACCCAGCAGCAAAGATGGTAATGAGCAGCGAGTAATAACCAGGGGGTGTTTCACAAAGATCCTAAGTCGAACTTAAAGGGGACCACCAGGCAAAGAACAACACATTATTGTATGTTTTGGTACCGTTTTGTGATATCAAATAGATACCCAACATTTTGCAAAGGGTTGTGTAATTCATAAACAAAGCAATTAATTTCCACCACTTACGGAACCACTGCTATTTCCTGGTTCCATTCGGGCCAACCATTTGCGAGTGCGCCAATGCTATTCACGCGCACGTTTGTAAACAATAGATTCCCGGGCGATTCGTTCGCTCTGCTCACGTTGCGATTCACCGCACACATAGCAGTCTGCGTAATTCAGACCGCATGAACGCATGCTTTAGAATGATGATGCGTTTCCAATTTTTTTTTTTTTTTCTGGAAATATATTTTTGTGAACTTGTTGATGGAATGGAATACTAAAGATGTTACCTTTCTTTAATAAGAATATTATTTTTGGGTGGTAGTACCCTTTAACACTAAGTTGGACTTAAAAGTTATGGCAAGCCATTAGTTTCTTTGTTAAAGGGCAATGCAACTCAAGAATAGAGTTTATCCTACTTTATACATCGTAATATGCCTGTTTATTATATGTAACATTACTCCGACTCAGATTTCTGCTTTGGAAGAAATATGTGAAAAATATCGGGTATACCACTATTCACGCGAACACTGGAGGCCGCCATTATTAGGTTTGTGCAGACTACGATCAATGATATGCACTAATGCATTTAAGCCTGAGTCATGTCGGAATTTTTTTGTTCCGGAATCCGCCGGTGTTGTGCCGGTCGGAATCCGGTATTCCGATTTTAAAAAAAACCTGCCAATGAATGATACGGAACAAACACGCACTAGAAGTAGAGGAACTGATTTTCCGCGATCGCGGTCGCGGAATTGACCATTTGAAACGGAAAATGAGTTTTCAAACGGAAAATCGCGGAAAACCTCTTTTTCCTCAAAAATTCATATTTTGTAGTAGAAAACTATCAGAAGAAAATGACAAAAAAGTACAAGAAAGACGATGTCGAATGCAACTTACGACGACAAGAAATCCGCTGCGTTTATTATGACAGCCGATCTAGCGCGCGGTGCGGCGAGTACAGCATACGATCGACTTCGTAGACTAGCTACCCCGGCGCGCCCCGCACTGTCATGCAGCTGCTATCAGTCAGAGCTGCGCCGTACCATGTCACCCGTACGTGTATCATACTACACATGTACGTAATACTGCACATGGATCAAACGATTCTCAAACGTTGACATCCAGTCCGCCCTCTATCGGTACTAATGCTCCGATACAGCCCGCCATATCACTCGTATACTTTGCGTGCAGGTTATGGGTCTTTTTTTCTTACGCGAGATCCATCCGCCGGGAATTGGGGAAGTCCCCGGCGGATGGATCTCGCATAAGAAAAAAGACCCGATAACCTGCACGCAAAGTATACAAGCGAATGGGAGCGATGTAGATATGGAGCGCAATACAGACAATGCGTAACCATGTACCACAGACTTATACAGTATTCAGCTCTATGCGAAACTCATTAGTACAGTATTATAGATGAGTACGAGAATCGCCATTCACGGAACACTAATAAATGCTTCACGAAAATGTCCAAGACCTTCTCATTTATGATTGGTAAGATTTAATAAAACATACATGATATTATTAAGATATTCTTTATGTATTACATTGTTTCATCGGAATACCGGAATGGAGAAAACAAAACCGGAACACGCACACACCGGACAGATTCCGGTATTCCGTCCGTTCCGACCCAGGCTTAACCCTAACCAGGCCGGGTTATTTTGGCTATGCTATAGCCGGGGGGGGGGGGGGGGTGGATTCCACCCCCCCCCCTGAGATCTCGGTCGCCGAACGCGCGGCCGCCACAAAATTTGGCACACAGATAGATTGCGACATAATCTACAAGATTGCATCGTTAGTTTTTTGAAGAAAAAAAAAAAAATCAATTTCGAATTAATTAATTTATGCAAAAATCCCCTTTTTGTCAATAAATCACTAAATATGGCTCAGAATATGCTGATTTTGTGCATGAATATTCTTTATGACCTAATTATCAGGTTTTCAACATTAAAAATTGCGACAGCCAAAAAATTCCTTATGTATTTCTTTGTTTTTTGAATTTCTTATGTATTTCTTTGTTTTTTGAATTTTGTTTTTTATTATTTTTTTTGATGGAATAAATTATTAACCATTATTCAACAACTTTTAGCCCAAAATTAAATGACTGCAGTGATTGGAATGAAAAATAATGAAGGTTTTGTCTATGATAGGAAAAAATCAATTTCCATAGGATTTGTACACAAATCACAAAATTTGGCGATTTTCGGGCCGACGCTCACTTACAAAAGGTCACATGACTTTAGAACCGTATACCCGGTCGTCGCAAATTTGGTCTCAAAAGTTGCGCAAAACTTCAATGAAAAAACTCATGAAGTCGCGCGGCAATACCTGCGCGCGTTGCGGAATTATCGCGCGAAAAGTCGAGGGGGGGGTGGATTCCACCCCCCCCCCCCCCGGCCTGGTTAGGGTTAAATGCATTTCAATAGCACCAATTCAAACCATTGTCTGAATACTTGTAGATTTTTTGTTCGGCCCTAAGCACATACGTCACGAGTTTGCAAAGCATGTCGGGTAATTACAAGAACATGGCCGCTCCCATCATATTTTGCCGCCGTAAGAATTAGTAAAATGTGGGTATGTTGACGTAAGGATTTCATGGGATCCAGGAGGCCAAAATTGCCCAATTATGTATCAAATCAAATGTCTGTTCACCCTCTAAATGATAATAAAAACCGAAAGCCATAGTTTCATTGCCCTTTAAATTGTTGAACAAGTTCTTTCAACATGCCTACAATTTTGATAAAATTCATTAACCTTTTTTAAAAAGAGACTTCTAGTTATTAATGTAAAATTTTGTTGAAAGTTTCAAATATTCGCTTTTTGGTCTCTTGACTATGTTTAATTCTGAAGCCACAAATGGCTTTCCATAATATTTAGGTCCAACTTA
The DNA here is from genome assembly GCA_037951105.1 of Echinarachnius parma. NCBI lineage: Eukaryota > Metazoa > Echinodermata > Echinoidea > Clypeasteroida > Echinarachniidae > Echinarachnius > Echinarachnius parma. The sequence goes on along the minus strand of JBAMJV010005338.1, from coordinate 163,874 downwards.
GAATTAAGTTCAACTTAGAATCTTTGGGAAAGGGTGGTATTCTGCCAGGATCTTGGGATCAAACTTCTTGGAGTGATATACCAGTATCATTGTGAAATGCTACTGAATGAAAAAAAAAAGTGATATTGATGACAAATTTTATCTACGCATTGAAAAGCATAGTTCTTATCCTTGTTTTTATTTGGTCCATGTTTTTCAATGGAACAGAGCTCTGAGGAATCTCAGATCACTCGAATATTATCAGGGTAATTTATCAAATATCAGTTATCGGGTTCAAAACTGGCTCTGGTCCACCAAAATTAGCATAGGCCACCAAATAAAGGGCTGGAAAGGGCAACCACAAATAAACTTTTCTGTTTGGGAGCCATCAAATTCACGTCTCTTGCCATTAGCATTTGAGATGCGTTTATGTTATTGCCCGATTGGTCTGCAGAGAAAAAAAGGTAAATTTTTATAATTTGTTCTATTCTGATTTTCCCATTCTCTGTATAGTTGGTAGAATTGGCGAAGGCACAGGATATTGAGGCTGGTGATGGTACAACTTCTGTGGTGGTCATTGCTGGTAGCTTGCTAGAGGCTTCACAGCGTCTTCTTGAAAAGGGTAAAGTTGTTTTTTTTCAAATAGATATTGACAGGTTTATTGGTTGTGACAGCATTGTAAGTGAAATATGAATATTACAGGGTTTGTAGAAATTTTGATATGATTTTATTGAAAGACGACCCTTTTCTAAAATTATTTGCAAAATTTGAAATTAACATACAGTTGCAGATTCTATTTCCTTGTTTTGTTTTCAATGTATTCTGCAATGTGTGGTTTGTAAAATTGTAGTTAGGCCATGAAAAATAAATGGTTGGATTGGCGTAACCCGCCCGCCCCTAAAAATACCGGCCCTAGAGGTTTTTTCTGAATTAAAAAAAAAATAATAATAATAATAAAAAATAAATAAATAAATACAAAATTGCAATAGAATTTGCAATTGCGATGTGTTATGTGTGTGTTTTTGTGTATTTGTGCGAAGAAAAAAAAAAAGAAAAAAAATCCCTACCGACCTACCCTAATTTTTGGTTGCCCGTTACGCCAATCAAACAAATTTTTTTTTTTGGCCTTCTTATAAAGTTTGTGTTCATTAGTTAAGTTTTTAAGTTTCTACTTTCAATTTCAGAATTTTCCTTGTACATTGCCAAGCTCTAAAATAATTATATTCCAGTCAGTCTGCTTTCAGTAATTACCTCAGGTTTACTTATTTGTCTATGTTTTAATTCCACAGGCATTCACCCTACCGCTATCTCTGAAGCCTTCCAGAAGGCATCCGACAAGGCGTGTGAGATCCTGACTAGCATGTCCATTCCTGTCGACCTTGGCGATAGGGAATCGCTTCTTAAGAGTGCCACCACTTCGCTCAATTCTAAGGTATGAAATAACATTACAATTTAATTTTTAAAAAGGATGATAGTTTAATTCTAAGAGTAGGGAAAATGGCACCAATCTGTCATATTTCAATGGATAAGGTATGCGAGATCCTGGCTAGAATGCCCAGAAATAATGCCTTTCTATTGACCTTGATTCCAGGGTCTCTTAGAACTGAGGAGTGTTACAAAATCACTTCATTCAGAAGTGAGGTATTGTGTCATTTTGTTGCCTTCTATTACCAGGTGTAACATGATTAAAGTTTGCAAATCAGTGGAACCTGATGGCTTTCATAACCTAGGAAAATAATATAATTTTAAATTTTTTTTTACAGGGGGTAATTAATTTGGGTGCGGTTCGTTATTCCGAAGGTTCGTTATTCCGAAGGTTCGTTATTCCGAACACGCAAATTTCCTATACCTGAGTGTTCGTTAATCCGAAAATGAAATAGGGTTCGTTAATCCGAACATTTGTTGCATTATTCCGAAGGTTCGTTATTCCGAACGTTCGCTATTCCTAAAATGAAATCGGGTTCGTTATTCTGAAGGTTCGTTATTCCGAAGGTCCGTTATTCCTAAAATGAAATCGGGTTCGTTAATCCGAAAATGAATTTGGGTTTGTTATAATGCTATAATTTCATATAAAGAGATAAAATAAACTTAAATGTTTGATTGGTCTGGCCAAGGGAGGGATAGGGGGAGGGGTATGCTTAATGCAGGCTGTAAAATAAATAAACAAAACACAAACTATAGTATTATAACAAGCCCGATTTAATTTTCGGAATAACGAACCCGATTTTATTTTCGGATCAACGAACCTTCGGAATAACGAACCTTCGGAATAACGAACCTTCGGAATAACGGACTGTAACCATTAATTCAAGTCTGCCTGCATTAAAATGACACTCTAAAATTTGTTTGCATTGAACTCTGCAAATTTATGAGTGCTCTTTTATGATTTTTGTGGGCTCTATAATGATTTTCATGGGCTTTGGGGCGTTTCAGGGGCTAAATTGCCATGAGCCTCCAATTATTTTTGTTGCTGCCTCTAAGTCTTAAAGGTTGTCATGTGCTGGGATGCTTCACTGCGGGTCGCCATTTTGAACCAGTTGAGCTTGTTTGTGCGCACGGCATAACACTGAGCCAGTGTGTATTCCACGTTAGCAAGATGGCACTGCAAATTTTATTTTCAAAACCGAACTACCTTTAAAGGAGAATTCTGTTGATTTTAAATCGCTTTATATTTAGTATTTTATGAAACAATACATTATATGGTATACAAATGTTGACTTTTCCAATGCCGCTGAATAAATGGAACGGAATAGCCCTCCATCAAAAATTGCTATTTTACTACTTCATAATTCGTCTCGGGGACCCCTCCGAAACTCTGGCAAAAGTATGACGTCATTTAGTGAGTACGAGCAGTAGCTAACCGTGTACGCGATCAGCTCGCGCCGACTTTGTACGTGATTTCAAAGCAGCATAGCGTTCAAAGAAAAGCCGAAATGTCGGAACTCGCGCTAGAACTTGAAATAGAGATTGAAGAGAATGACTCAGATGAATCTTCTGTCGACAGCGATAACGATGATGGTGAGTTGGGAGAGTTGGAAACGGAAGGGGAAGAAGATAATGATGGTGATGACGGTCGAAGATATGACAGAGTCAGAGACGGAGGAGGCGCAGCGGCTGCACTACCTCAGGCGTACCAGCACGAACCAGAGGCCAGAGCTAACGGGGGCGGAGTGGAAGACGATGGTGCTGGCGGTGTGAATGGAGCGAGGCCGATAGTGGATATGTCCAGACTTGATCCAAATAATAGAGATAATTGGTGAGTTTCGGTAAATCTAAATTAAATAAAATTCATTGCATGAACTAGTACTACATTTTGAGTTTGTATTTATTATTTTATAGACCGTTTATTCTACAAACTGGCGCATGACAAATGGCCGATGTCAGTGGCAGGAGCTAGTGCTCTATGACTATGCGCCAAAGTCATTTCGCAACTAAAAAACACGCACACAAAGCACACATATTCTTCGTTGAATTCAGTTTATTTCATCGAAACAAAATAGTAAAATAATTCAAATACTATTAGTCTACGGAAAAAACATGACAAAATTAACTCTAAGTGATTATTTTTTCAGATATTAGCACAAAAACAAGATCGAAATTTGCGTGTTGGACGCAAAGTTGTGTTCCGTTTGGCAGTGCTTAGTATCAAATTACCATCCACCCACAAGCAAATCAGCTCTAGCTCTGTGTTGATTGGCATATCGCCTGTAGATCAACACATTAATGTAAAAAGCTTTTGTTTTCATGGACACTTCTTAGACTGTAATTAAATGTAAAAGAGGCCACGAAACGATGAATTTGTTCATGTAATGTATCGCCCGGTGACTGACCTTATATTTATAAAGTGAGAGTTTTACCATTATCATTATTACTTATTATTTCATTTAATATATTTTCCGCCTGTACCTTACTACTAGTATTAGTAGTAGGCTACTATTATTTCCATTTCACATAAATTTGATCGATTAGAAATATGAAGATAAATTAATACAAACATCAACATGAACCTTTTTGCTGAAACATCTAGTATTCGTATGCACACATTTTTATAATATTCCAATTTGTTACATTTTCAGGTGTCGGTGTAATCAATGCCAGGTGCTGCCATCATATGCAGTCGGCGACTGCATCTGTTGCCATGAAATCGACGAGGTAGTTGCAGAAACAGATGTCAACAACGTGACCTGCATCACACAAGCAGAGGACTTCATGGCAGCAATCCTCAACCCAGCCACTCTTTACATTGCATGGCAGCACTTTACGGACAAATGGAGGAGGCAGGCAAAATCATTTGGAACAAGGAACAATGAGTGAGTAATTTTAAATATGTAATTTCATAATAGAATCTAAAAATACGCTGTTTGTTATCAAGAAAGGGGCTGAATAAATGAAACATTTTCAAATTATTGATATTGATTGGCATTGCAATATTGTAGAAGTTCCAAATTTGTACCCCCCCCCCCCCCAAATAAAAAAAACAAAACAAAACCAAAACAACAAATCCATTCATGGGAAAAAATGGTAAATCATAGCAAAAACATTGTCTCTCGGATTGATTTTTTTTCTGCATTTCATGCGGCTAGTCCATCAGCAGGTCAAGCTACTTGTAAATAAATGTGCTCTAATATTCTATTTGGGTGAAATTCTGATTCAAGTACCGAGAGAAGAGATTCACCCGACCAAGATAAAAGATGAAAAGAGTGGTATCCCGGTACTGATTAATACAGTAAATGTTTATTAGTCTTTGTTGATTTTTCCTGTCTCACCCTTGTGTGGACATTATATATTTAAATTAATTTGTAATCAAACTAAAAGCCCCCTCCCTTTTCATATTTTTTCTATTTTATACAGGAAGTACAGGTACGTCGCCTACCGGCAATTTGTCAGGTGGTGTTGGGGCTATCTCGGGAAAGATGTACGGGTTCAGCTGCCTGCGTGTGTACAGTCATCGATCAAGTCTGCATACCCAGATGGCGCAAATAACTACAGGGGGACGATACTACGAAGACTTGATGTAGAATAATTTTTTTTGTAACAAGTAATCCTATGATTACTAAGGCCGGCGCAGACAGAGTCGACTAGACCCGATCCGACTGGTTTTCAATCTGATTAACGCAGTATGCGTTGACTCCGGTTTTGCCAAACAAGAGCCAGTCAGGGGTTATTCGAGGCCGATTCAACATGTTGAATCTGCTCCGACTAAGCGAAACCAACTCTAGCATGACTGAAAACCAGTCGGATCGGGTCGAGTCGGCTTTGTCTGCGCCGGGCTTTACTGTATTCTATTATCTGTATTTAGGATCAATTTAGTAAATTAGCTGACAAAAGTTATGACCTCAGTTTCAACTATAAATTATTCAACAAGCTTATTTTCCAGTGGTGGATCTATGGGGGGGGGGGGGGGGGGGGGTTAGGGGGTTTAAATGTAAAAATGTATCAGGGTAAAAAGTGAAGAAAAAAAAGGGAAACAAATCATTTACAGGGGTTCAAAATAGCAAACAAAAATTGCTGAGAGGGGGGAACCCCCCCCCCCCCTGTTTTCTTTCCCATATTGTATAATTGTATTGTTTTCAGCATTACCAGATAAAAATGTATCGGGGTAAAAAGTGAAGAAAAAAAAGGGAAACAAATCATTTACAGGGGTTCAAAATAGCAAACAAAAATTGCTGAGAGGGGGGACCCCCCCCCCCTGTTTTCTGTCCCATATTGTATAATTGTATTGTTTTCAGCATTACCAGATAAATCTTTTTAACCCCTTGACCACAGGAACCGAGTGGGTTGTGTACAAAGTCTATGGGGATTTCATAAACTCGTAGGGAACAGGTTTACTATGTTCCCCAGCTTGTCACAAAGGAAGTTGAACCTAAGGGCATACATCCACACAAGACAAGAACAAATAGATAATACTCACAGAACGCATTATATTTATTCTTAATGTTGCTACAATCGTAGCAAACTTCACAATACTTTATTCCAGGTTTTTCCATCAGAAAGTTTTGCATAGCTTGAATTAGGAAACATGTTTTTATCATCTACTTTCTTGAACGAGATCCAGAGTCTTTTGTGAGTCGGTAAAGATCCAGTTATGCAATAAATCTAGTTGCCATATATATTATAAGTAATGTTTAAGTATGTTCAAGTACCGCTGTGTGATTATAAAAAGCACCAAAGATTGCCTTCACTTGCAGACCATGTACACCGATCTATGTAAATAAAGATTATTAAGTTATTTGTTATTAAAAACAAAACTCACAATGTGAACAAATCCTTGTACTGATTCACAAATCATTCATTTATACTTTCTCATTACAGTGGAACTTCTTCATAACGAGATTTTTAGGACCATAAAAATACTTTGTTATAACAGGTTTCTTGTTCTATAGCACCATTACTAGTAATTTGTTGTACTTGTAAGAGTATTTTTCTGTTAGAGCTCTTTATAAGGAGGTTCCACTGTATACTGGATGCATGTGGTGGTGGTGGTGATTAGCAAATAAATAAATTGTTTGCATTCTGTTTACACAATTACAAACAGCCAGCAACCGTGGTGGGTGGTGGTGGTGGTTGGTGGTTGGTGGTTGGTGGTGGTTGGTGGTGGTGGTGGTTGGTGGTTGGTGGTTGGTGGTGGTTGGTGGTGGTGGTGGTGGTGATTAGCAAATAATTAAATTGTTTGCATTCTGTTTACATTTTTCACAATCACAAACAGCCAGCAATCATGAGGTATAAGCAAAAGTTAATAACAAAACTCATTTTATACACCAATTAAATGTGCACAAAGATAGATAATTTGAATTAATTTGTCAACAAAAGTATGATCTAAATTACTACAACACCTATTTCCACTGATGGAAAGCTGGAAATATATGCCAACATGCAAACATAATGAAATGTCCTCCAAAACAAAATTTTCAGGAGAACATAGCCGAATTTGATAAATTGTCACAAAAATGAACCGAATTACCAGAAAAGCACATTGCAAGTGGTGGGCTTGGAGATCGTATTTTTTAACAGGGTATGTTCAGATTCTCATAAGATATAGAAATGACATTTTATAGTGCAGAGTTATTTCACCATTTTACTAAACATTTGTATTCAAAATTTACAAAAAAAAAGAACAGGTAATAAAACTTTAAAAGTCACACTACTGTAATTTCATTGACAAAAACAGATTGGTTTGCAGCTAGCTCTGTATCTCTGTATTGTATGTCCCAAATAAAGAATGGTTTGTGAAAATTAAGGACAAGTAAGAGGATGAATAGACTGGCAAGTGATTGGTACCGAAGCTTGCTTTTTATGAAAAATTAAAACCAATGAATTGTGTATCATGACTCATCAATACTCATGAACAGGACTTTGGCATGTACCATGAATAAAATATATCTCCAGGTGTGTCTTGCATAAAGAAGTTGGACAATGCATTAGCTCAAGTGTGCATTTTTATTTTACTCTGTTCAATCACAACCTTGAGATTGATTGACACGTGTTTGAAACATCCTCGTGTTTAATTAATGTGACACTTGTGAATTCATACATAAACTATTTCAGGAAAAGATTTGTATTAGTTCACATTTTATAAACATCCCTTTTGAAAAAACAAGATCCAAATGCGGAGACAATCCGCATGTTTATTGCCCAACTGATAATCAAATAGCTCACCAACTGCTACTCAGTGGGAACATATCGCAACTAGTTACCAGAAGGCAACTACTATTGCAACCTGCATCATTGCTAACCTTTCACCATGAAGGATTCAATGCTGCCATTCACATAGCTTATACAGAGTAAAGAGTGGTTGCAGCATTCGCTCAGTTCAATTTTAAAGAATATATCATATAGCTTATCTAATACAGATTTGGACACAAACTGCATCGAAATTGACATAATTGAAACAAGTCAATAGCTGTTGCCGAAACAAAAAAACAGATCGACCATTATAGTCTTGACCAAGTTGTCTGTATATTTTCACATTTAACCAAGAATAACATGGGAGGCAATATAGGACATCTACCAATTAAGTTTGGTTCCAAACACATACAGGGTTGGACAGTTATAAACCCTGATACACTCTTGCCCCAAAACTATCACATTTGACGTCATTTGACCTTTGACCCCAAAATACCATGTAGGTCGATATAGGGCATCTACCAATCAAGTTTGGATACAAACAGATGCAGGGATGGAAAGTTATTGAAATGTTTGTAAGGTTACGGACGGATGTATGGAGGACAGACAGATGCAATTTGGATCCCTTAGCCTCCTTCCACCTCTGTGGAAAGAAGAATGCATACTGTCAACAATGATAATACATAATGCATGAAACCAACCAGGACTGATATCATTATCATCTATCTGCTCTCTGCCATCTCACCCCTGAAATGAGGAGAGCTGTTGCTAGCAGGAGGCAACTATTGAGACAAACAGGACATAAGGCATCCCCTCCATGAACACCCACTGCTAATTCTGGGCAAATCGACGGTGTTCCTCCGCTTGCCTGATGGCCTCCTCTTTGTTTGGCCGCTGAAATGCAGAGCACAAAGCTGGTTTGCCTTGCAAGGCTGGCATCTCTTGGCGAAGTTTTTGTTTCCCAGCAACGAGCTGAATCGTCTCAGTCATGAGGGCTTCCACATATTCTATAGAGGAAAGCAAACAATTGTATAATTTGTAAAGATGTCCTCATTTGACTAGAGACAAAATGTAAACCTTCTTGCTAAGCTTATTATCATGGTTTGCTATTTTACTTCTCATATAATTCATCTTAATTCTCAATAAATTTGAACTGAATAATACAGATGAAGGTAATACCTAGTGATATCAGTTGGTTGAAAGGAGCAGATGTTTTATACGAGAGCATTTGATGCCAGAACATCTATAGATCTTACAATGTTATGGAATACAGAAAATTGGGATTCACAGCATTCGGTATAAGAACTAAATTAGTACAGTAGTTCTCTAAAAGTTCATAAAAAAAGTAACATGGCCAACTATTCATATTGTAAAGTTTTCTGTCAGTGTGTAATACAAGTTACAAAGTCTTTGTGCAAGTAAAGACATTTGATTCATAAACAATACAAAATACACTTTCTAAACACTGTCCATCATTTATAACAAAAACATCAGCAATGAGCAATACTTACGGAATGTGCATGCTGTAAGCACCTTGGACACAGAGTGGCGACCTTCCTTGGCCTTGGGAAAGGTTATGCTGTACCTGGGTGTGCCATCAGCCTTCGTTGCTTGACTGCGGTTAGCGTTCTCATTCCAGTGAAGGGCTGCCAAGAACAGTCTGTGAATGTATATTAGAAGACAGAAAGGTTACATTTTTATTACACATACTATCAGGTAAAACTGGTGCTATCCCAGAAGAATGTACACAGTGGTGTACCTAGGAGTTTATCACAGGGGTCGAGACCAGCTAAAACTTAAAGGGGGGGGGGGGGGGTGTTAAACCCCCCCCCCCCAAAAAAAAAGTGCCCGATTTCAAAGTACGAGAGGGGGGTCATGCTAATGGATATGTTACGTTCAGTCACATGCGTACTTCGGGGGAGGGGGGATTCATAATTTGCGTACATACCTGAACAAATACACAGAATATTAGAACAGTGGCAAAGCAAGAGAGGGGGAGGGGAGGAGTAGGGGGGGGGGGGGGGGGGGGGGCTTGTGGGCCCCATGCCCCCGCTGATCAATTATAATAGAATTAACAGGCACCATTTGCAGCAGATTAAAGTATGGTACCATAGGTTCAAAATATTCTACTTTCTTTTCTACTTTGATTCGAGCATGAAATGGTATTAAATACAATGCTCACCTGCATTTCATCCCTGCATACGAATACGCCAGCATCTTGGGGCACCAGTAGAGAAGGACACTGTGAAACGACTCTACTGAGCTTGTCTGAGCCAGAGGAGACATCTTCTTCACGTCATTCATAAGGCGAGTCTTCAGCAGCTGTTCCGACAGCTTTTCAAAGACTTTGGTTCCTGCAGCAACGGAAGAAACCCAAACAATAACAAATGTTAAACACTTTTCAAAAAACAAATCATATTTGCACTAATGATATTCTCTTGATGACTGGTAAATTATTTACACAAACATGTGCATTTTAACTGTAGTGTAGCTTTATGATTGATATTACGAATTGCATATAAAGGACATTTTAAAATGTTGTGTAATTTTTTGCAATTGAATAATTTAATTTTCGTATGATTTAGCTATCCGGCATATCCCAATACCATTCAGGTCGAATATTTGGAAAATTAGCAAAACAAGGTATTTCATCCATGGCTTAGTTAGATAACACTAACATGACAATTTTACTAACCCTCTCTCATCCATTCCCGCTGCGGATAGTCCTCGGCATGCTCGCACTTGGGAAATGCTGGCGTCTCCTCATGCTCATGTACATTCCGTACATGGTTGAGTACAGACTTGTACTTGGCCAACATGATGTCTGCATCCCCATCGGGTGTTGACGAGGCACACCAGTAGATGTGGTTCACTATAGACTTGCGCCACATCTTCGCCAGTTCGCAGTCTTTCAGTTTTCCCACTGCCGTGATTTTTTTTGATATCCCTGAAAAACACAGAATTGTAGCTCCAATTACAATTTTATTCAAAAATTATTGACAGTAATTATCTGTCTTTTAGTACAACCATTGTTGCTGTGTAACAATAATTGATGGATAGGTCAGTCTGTATACAAAATTATGCAATAAAGTCAGACAATACCATCTAAATGATTTGACGAATGTCCTACACGGACAACATAAACAAATATCTAAAATAAATTAACTGAAAATTATAAAAAGGTTTATGATGTACTGCAGTTCTAATCATAGCAGGATAGATGTGTAAACATGTACATGTATCATGTATAGAATAAACCTACCTTTGGCAATATGCCAGACATCATATTGGTGTGTGATGCCCGGATGCGTCTCTCGCATCCACTTGGCCACCTGGCCATGCCGATCCGTGATGAGCGTGCCGACCTCGACACCCATCTCCTGCAGCTTCGCAAGCCCTCTTGCCAGACCCTCCTTCTCCATTGCATTGGAGCTGCTGACTTCATTACTCTATGATGGGGAAAAGAAAATGAAAAGAAACTGCTTACTTTCTCAACAATTATTTTCCTTTTCATAACATGGTAGTGTTTAAGAAGAATTTGATTCAACAAATAAATAATAAACCTTATTTTAAATGTAGCACATTTACAAGAAGAGCATCAAACTGTATAATGCTGCAAATTTCAACATTTCCTTGTTTTGAATTTCCAGATCTTACAAACTCCCTTTGTGTGTTACAAACTCCCTTTGTTTGTTCTTTATGTGTTTTTCCAGTAACTATTTGTATTCAATAATTGATATGATTTTTACATTATATTCTCACCTGGACAAGCTGGAGGTCAAGGATCTTCTTCCGCGTCATGTCCATGAGCGCGTAGGACCCGTACTTGGCGCAGTGTCCAGGGGAGTCGCATCGCCCGTCACCGCCCAGAACCAGCTTCTCCCCTTCTGGGATCCGGGCCAGAAGCTGCCTCTGCTGCCTGGTGGAGATCCTGCAGATGGCTGGCTGCAGATAATCTGCCTGGTGTTCCATGAATGTTTGCAGCGATATTGACTGAAGGTTCATGTGGCGGAAAATCCGCAGCACTTTCGTTGGGCTGCCCCCACCAAACAAAATAGCTGCAGACAGCAGTAGGTTGCCAGCCATAAGGTTTCCAACTTTAGGTTGGCTGCACCACTCTCTTGCGTAGAGGCAACTGTGACATAACGCAACGATCTTCAGCTGCGACCCGTAGCACTTTGGCCTGATCTTCTCCGTAGTCACATTTGGCGACAGGCAGTTGGAACATGGCCTGAAGAGTTCCAGGAGGTTTGATTCAAATACTATGTATTTTTCCTCTTCTAGGACATTGGCTGGCTGGAACCTGTCAAATAAAGAAGAACAAAAGATTACTTTCCAATCTAAATCTAAAATTACTATAAACAAAAAACTAAAATAAGACAGACTGCATGTAGGAACAATGATGGTACACAAGGTGTGTGTATTACATGTATTTTTTTTAAAACATTCTTTTTAGGAGCTGTAAAATAAAAAAGGAAGCTGATCAACAATCTTGCCATGTCTTTCTACTTGTCTTATTTTGTGTCAAGGGAATTACCACATAGAAAAAGTTAATCAGTTTTATTCAGATTTAAAACCCGATAGTGATACAACTAAACAATTATAACAATTAATAAGAAACTCACACTTTTTGTACTTCTTCATCTGAAGAGTTGGCACCCGGCATATAAGATGGATCTTTATCCTCATCATCTTCCTCCTCCTCGAAGTCATCCTCCTCCTCTATCTCTGCTACCTCTTCCACCTCTGGGACAAAGCTGCTCTCAGTTGTCTGTGAAAAAGCATCGCAGCAGACCACTGTGACTGGAAATGCCGGCTTGATGCAGATGTCTGCTTGATTACCTTTAGGGTAAAAGAGACAAAGAAAACATTGTAAATGAACATTTTTGTTATTGCAAACTAATCTGAGGCATGGATAAGAATACTACTTTTTTTGTTTGGGGAGGGGGGGAGGGGGAATTACTTTTGGCAAGTAACATTGATGCAGTGCAACTAGAACAATGGGGAAACCATTATTTTTTTTATTTACTTCTCAAGAAATAATCTCACCTTGAAATAAGCAAGAAATATTTGACTAATTGTTCTTTTATTTCACATTGTTTGTTGGGATAACTTCATTTTCTGTATGGGGCGTTGAAGTTTTATCAATGTGAACTGCCAAGTGCACCAGTAGTTAACGGAAAGGCTTTTAACTAGTGCTGTAACTGACCTTGATGATCGGATCGGCAAAATTTTATTGATCATCAAAATCGGATCGGATGATCGGCTAAAAAAAAAAAAAAAATTAAATAAATTTAAAAAAAATTAATGCTGTAACCGATCATCGGATTGGCATGCCAATCCCGATCCGATCATGGTTGATCGGATCGTTTTTGCCGATATCCGATCATGCAGAAAAAATCAGAAGATCGTAAAGATCCCAACAAACATATTTTGGGAATACAAATGAATACCAAAGCAACATATATCCATATGAATAAGCCCAAGGTAATCTTGTATGGGTATGCTTTCATTTCAAACTGATTACCTCTTCTTTTATAAAATTACTTGCGGCGATTCTGAGCTTAGTCCCATGTGATTAATTTGGTTACGCCAATCAACCATGATCGGATCGGGATTGGCATGCCAATCCGATGATCGGTTACAGCATTACTTTTAACACACACACAAAATTAATCAAACAAATTGTGGCATATTGGACCAAAGTTTACCTTTCACCGCAGTTGATGGCTTTACTTGAACCCGGCATGTCCGTTGCTTTGTCCTATGTCCAACGTTATGATCTCTCATCTGCAGAGGGTAAAAAAAGAATATTTTGTTAAAAGCAAAAATCATACAGCCTGCACTGACTGGAAGGGAGGGCCACGTCCATTTCGGGGTGCACAAACTATGTGTTTTTATTTGGTTTCTTAATTTTTTCATTGATTTTCTTTTCATTTGGGGGGGGGGGGGGGCGGGGGATATGTGCCCCCACTCCAGATCAGTCAACAAATGTAATGATTTTGTTGCCTCTATAACAAAAATAGCAGACAGTCAAAAATGAGATTAATTTATACAATTGAGGCCATAAAATCATATTTGTTGATCTACCCCATCCTAGCACCTTGCTGCTACTACTATGCTATGCCATCCACGCTCGTACAGTAACTCATAGTTTACATGGTCCTACCAACAACAAATTGGCATTCTTATATTTGGCCCCCCTAGCCAAGAGGATCCTAGATTCCCTACACTGACAAATAAGAGGTGTTATGGAATAATAAAACTTTGTCACTAAAAAATGTCTTCATGATGCAATTATCATCAAACAGGGTTTGCCAACTAAGAATAGCAATTTAGTAATAATTGTTATTATTATTATAATTGTTTGTTTCTCTATATAACCTACCTTCACTGAACACTGCTCTCCTTTCGAACGATCAAAAATGTCCTTGGCCTTTTCGTCCTCTGCCTTCCTAGTGTAGTCTGAGAGTATTCCCTTTACATCCTTCAAGGGTACAAAATTACAAAAGAAGTGGAATGATTAGTTGAAATAATAGCAGTTTGCATTTCACTATAATGAGATCTAATTCTTTAATTGTTTAAAAATGAGTCAAATTTGCACATTTCTACCAATCAGACTCGCAAATTCAATCCCATGTTCTGAACACTTTGTGCAACAAAAGTTTGAAAGCCCTTGCATAGTTATAAAATATATATGATGATGATGAATGTAACTAATGTATAAGTAATACTATAATGTACCACTACCACTACCAGTTACATAAAATAAGAAAATTTTGCCAAACATTTGTATACAATGCACATTGCAATGATTTGATGACAAACATTTCCATTTGATTCAACTTCAAGTTCTAAGCTAGTATTGTAGTAACTTGCTACCTACACGGCACTATATTATCAGATACAATTATTTTATCTTCATTATTTGAAATTCATGTCAAAGTAGAACTCAGTACAGATCAGTGACTAATATACAGTATTTCCAGGTTATCTCACATTTTCTTCAGACTCTAGTCAGACTCCAAAAAATATTTCCCCTTTCTATATAAATCATAATAAGATGTAGATAGAAAAGGGATGCTTAATTGACATAAAAGCAAATGTAAACAAAGGTAACACTAACATGGTAAAGGGCCACGTTATGCTAGAATGCCGACCGTTCAAAATACAATATTATATGGCGAGGCCATGAAAGTGATAGATTTGTCGATTTAGGGCCACGTACATGTCATTGTAAACAGGTAATCAGGTTTATTTGAAACCTACCTTCTTTCTGATGTAGTTAGACTCCCTGCGTCTTCGCTTAGGCTGGAAATCAGAATCATCATCAACATCAACTGCGACCTCAGGCTCAGGCTCAGGCTCAGGCTCGGTTGCTGACGTGGATGGACCGGCCGGTGGTGTACTGCAGCTGGCAGAGCTGGCATCAAGTCCAAGAGATGACACAGATGATGTTTCCATTGGGGCTTGGTCTTGGAGTGGTAGTGGGGACGACAGCGACATGGGGATGAACCAGGATGGTGGGAACGGGGGCTCAGCAATGTCCAGTGTGGGCTTTGCATCCTTCTTCAATCCAGGGGTTTTCTTCCTGAAGCCCCTTTTGTACATCTGAATCTCTGTTTCCTTGTACTGATCCTCTGTGAAGTGGCCGCTACACAGAGTTATTCTTCTATATGTCCGCGCATCTTTTGAATCAAACTTCCTCCGCTTCCCTATAAACTCAATCCACGTCTTCTGGGGGAGGGTAAAATGAGCCCTGCCGACGGGCATCTTGCCGGGCATCTCATGCACGAAGTAGCTGCTATTGTGTGCGGTGTTGCCACATCCGAATGCCATGCATCGGCTCCCCCACGATGACCTCTTTTTCGCCTTTGGCTTCGTGTCCATGTCGTCTTTACATTCATTCATCTCTAGAGAGATAACTCTGTCCCTAAGCTCCGAGGTAGACTCGAAAAAACAAATAATACACCAGCGATCACGACGAAATAGAATGTTATTGTTATTGTTAGCGATGACTCAAATACCACATGTGTCATATAGCGCGCGCTAGTCGAGACATAATATATCGCAATTCAAGTGCAGACACAGTGTGCATGCAGTGCGGGCTAGCGCGCGTACGTCGAGGTACGTGAGCTCGAGCTCTCGTGATATCGCGCGGCTCCTCGATCCGACCGCTAGTTTCGCAGCTACCGCCGGGGAGCGTATCGGCCGGTCAGCGTTACGCCGTAACTTACGGTACATAAGTACGGTACACGCGCGCACTCACACATAGTCAGATGCAAGAAAAAGACAGATACAACTCGTGACATAATTACTGATTATTCGTAAAATAATGAAAATATACACAAGAGATTGATGTTTGTATCATTATAACGATATATTTATTACTATAAGTCACACACAACAAAATATATATCAACAATTGTACACAGGGGATACTCTTGAATGATGAATGTTTTTGTGTGTTTATACTGCAGTGTGTGTATGTCGGGTGTGTGGTGTACTCACTAAATGACGTCACTAAAAAGGGGTTCTCCAACTCTCCGCTTTTCCTCAGTTGAGCGGATATGAGCATGGATGTACAGAATCGCTCATTATTATATTCCCATTTCCCTGTGAGGCTGGAAAGTAATATGTTCGTGTTCTCTAGGCTATAAGCTTTCCGTAGATGTATAATTTACCATATTTATCATTTTCAACGGAATTCTACTTTAATGGCTATTACTTGTTTGCCTCCTACTCCCCAGGTTGTTTCACAGTTCTCCAATCTCCTGGCCCCCATTGCAGTGGACGCTATCCTGCAGGTCATCGACCCGGCCACAGCCACAAATGTCGACCTCCATGACATCAAGCTTATCCAGAAGCTGGGGTGAGTTTTGTGGAGTTTTTTTCCTAAACCAGTTTGTAATATGCTCTTGAGGCATTACATATGCTCATATTTCAAATGACATTTGCAATGAAATTTATTTATTTGTACATGAAGTGAAATATATATAAGCATGTACTCAAATTTGAGTAAACTCAATCAATAAACAGAAATATTTTCAAATGAATAGAAATTTCACCAATGGAGCCCTAGAAACCAGTTGTTGTTCACAGAGGTCAAAGGTTAAGGTCAGAGGACTCATAATGCAAAAAAAGCTTATTGCAAAATCCCAGGAACTGAATGTCAGATTACAATCAAACTTGGTACCTGAATGTGTCTTAGTAGCCAATTTAGCCATCGGTTTTGGGGTCATGAGATCAAAGGTCAAGGTCACAGGATGCATCATACATGCACAAATAGTTTTTAATCGCAAAATCTCAAGAACTGAATGTCAGATTACAATCAAACATTTTACCTTTATGTATCTTTGAGAGCCAATGGCTTGGTTAGAAATTTGGGTCATGAAGTCAATGGTCAAAGGTCATGGGGCTCATTATATATGCAAAAATACCTTGCAAATGCGATATTTCAGGAACCGGTTGAATAATTACCACCAAACATGGTGCCTGAATATGGGTTACGGAATACGGACTGATTACATTTGGGGTTCAAAATTTCAATTTATTTGCGAAAATAACTTGTAATTGCTACACCTTAAACTCCTCAATACAGTACCATCAAACTTGGTACCTCCATTATCATGTGGAGCAATGTTCGATGTACTGGTATAATTACTGACTGGTATAAATTCTGTGCACTTTGTCATATTTCTTACGACAGTGGTACCATTGAAGATACAGAGCTGGTGAACGGACTGGTTTTCAGCCAGAAATCTGCCGGGACATCAGGGCCTCACAAAGTAGAGAAGGCCAGAATCGGTCTCATCCAGTTCTGCCTCTCACCACCAAAAACAGATGTGAGTACTTTTCTGTCAGTTTGATGTTGCTGTTGCTTTTAACATATTTAGCCAACTCAATTCTTGTATTTGTGAGGTTAACACGATCATGGCAGTATTTGTTATAATTTGTGTAACTCCGCAACGAAGTGGCCTGAGGCATTATGTTTTCGGGTTGTCGTCCGTCCGTTTCAACCAAACTTATTACATGTATGTATCTTGAAGAGCCAATGAACTGATCAGATTTTGGGGTCGTATGGTTAATTATATATGCAAAATTAGCTCGTTATCGCGATTTCTCAAGAACCAGTTGACTTATTGTCACCAAACTTGATACATCTTAATGAGAAATGAACTGATAAGATTTAAAGGGTCACTAGGTCAAAGGTGACTGTGCTTATCGTGCAATGGCGGAGGCATTTAGTTTTTTCTGTTTCACTTGGGAATTGCTAAATAGCAATCCTTCTTGGGGGATTGGGGATAGTAACTTACTTGTAGAGAGTAAAATCTGTAGCTATTTGTATTTAATTTAGATGCATAATCTAGCAGAAAGAAATTGCAAAAGAAATGCAAGCTCATGTTCATACTTAAGAAAGTATTGCAAAGGCTGATCATGATGAGTTCAAACTATCTTTTCTCTACATTTTACTCTATCAATCCGTCTATTCATTTATTTTTATATCATAGATGGACAACCAAGTGGTAGTGTCTGACTACACACAGATGGACCGTGTGCTGAGGGAGGAGAGAGCTTACATCCTCAACCTTGTGAAACAAATCAAGAAGGCTGGCTGCAATGTCCTGCTTATACAGAAGTCCATCCTCAGGTGGGTGTCCTAGTGTTAAAAGGTCAAAATAAACTGACCAAATTCATGGATATTTCTTCTGCGAGGATCAGGAGGCAGTCCTGTTCAGTTAACCCTTTTCTGTATTGTTACCCTTCAATTGGCAGTGAAAATTCAGTGGAACCTCATTATAACAAGATCCTTGGGACCATAATAGAAATTGACTTGTTATATCAGGGTAGAAATACAAGAGAATATAAAGAGCTTCACCGGTCAAAATTATATTAGAGCTAGTTCTAACAAGGTTTGACTACTAATATTTTCCCTGATATGACTTTTTTGCAGGGATGCCCTGAGTGACCTTGCTCTGCACTTCCTGCACAAGATGAAGATCATGGTCATCAAGGACGTAGAGAGGGAGGACATAGAGTTCGTCTGCAAGGTAATTTTGATAGGCTCATCACCATTGCTGGAATAGTTTGCAGAAATAGGATAGCCTTTGTAAACCATTTTTACCGAGAGAGGTAGATGGGAACTGAATATTGGGAAGGAGTTTTGTCAACTGTGAAATATGGTGAATATCTGAGTGAACTTGGCTTTTTACTCCCTGCACAAGATGAGAATCATAGTTTCCAAAGACAAAGACAAAGGAGAGGGGTGGAGGTTGGGGACAATGCTTCCACACCTCCTTGCACACACAGTTCATCTAGATATGGGCAGAATAGCGCAGATGTTCCATAACATCATCTGTGCATTTGTGTAGCATGATATGGGAAGAAGTTTCATCTACTGTTTGATTTTTAAAAACCTGACATTCTTCTCTTTCAAAATAGCATTTCTTCTCAATATTCAAGCATGAATTAATTCTATCATTCCTTTATTTCCCAAATTTCTTTGATCTTTTGTCATGTTTTCTTCAGACGATTGGCTGCAAACCCATTGCCAGCATCGATCACTTCACACCAGATTTCCTGGCATCCGCCGACCTTGTTGAGGAGGTTGCCACAGGAACCAGTAAAGTTGTCAAGGTATGTAATAAAGATGGCCCCAGAGTAATCCATTATGCATGTGGCTCAGTGGTAGAGCACTCATGCACCGGAAGTCGTGGTTTCGAATCCCTGACCGGGTCATACAGAAGACTTTTAAAATGGTACCTTATGCCTTCTATCCAAGTGCTTGGCATTTATAAAATGGAGAGAAAATTCACAGAGTTAACAGAGGACTTGGGCCTGTCTGTAGCTTTCACTACGTAAGTAGAAATGTGGCCTAAGGCTACAGAATTAGAGATAGGCACCATCTTATGTGACAAAATGGAATGGGATTAATTAATTAATGAGACGTAATTTGCATGCATGCCATATCCTCTGGCAGATGGATAAATCAAATCTGTAGAATTTTAGCTCAATGCCTTGCCCCAACAAAAACTGAGAATAAAAGAAAAGTATGCTTTTACAAATCTACATCGCAAATATCTGCACACACAAGTTCAAAGTTGTATGTTTATTTATTTCTATGTAATTTTGGGACCAAATAAATGAACACAACCTTATTATATATTTGTGTTATAATTCTTTTTGTGTATGTAATGTTATGCTTGCAGATCACTGGCATCGCTAACCCAGGCAAGACTATGACGGTCCTGGTGCGTGGCTCCAACAAACTGGTGATAGAGGAGGCTGACAGGTCCATCCACGATGCTCTGTGTGTCATCAGATGCCTTGTTAAACAGAAGTGAGTGTAATATGCTTCCTAGATTTTGTTTTCAATGATACAAATAACAATGATTTATGATTATCTATTTGACTGCACTTCAACTTTCAATGTCATGCTGTGACATCGTGGTTTTGAAATGGGGTGGATTTTTCTCAAGAGCAGAACTCTGACCTCGGAACTATAATTGTCTTTCCAGAGCTGTAATCGCTGGAGGTGGTGTCCCATCCCACAGCCATACCCTGACAGGCATGCAGTCATTTTGCTTCAATGTCTCTGTAGACTTGTCTTGTTAATAGATGCTCCAGGTCATCTCCTTTCATCTTAACTGTTTCACAGCTCTGAATAATACTTGTGATTCCCTCATCTTTCTTCCTTCAGAGCTCTAATCGCTGGTGGTGGTGCCCCAGAGATCGAGGTGTCTTACCGCATGAACGAGTACAGCCGTACTCTGACAGGCATGGAGGCTTACTGCTTCAGGGCATTCGCCGAAGCCATGGAGATCATCCCGTCTACGCTGGCTGAGAACGCAGGTCTGAACCCCATCAGCGTGGTGACAGAGCTGAGGAACAGACATGCGCAGGGAGAGAAGACGGCTGGCATCAACGTCAGGAAGGTAAGCGTGCTGTCAAATCAAAGATGGCAACCCAGTGATCCATTAATCTTCATTTCAGGTTTAAATTTATATTTGAGGCTTCAATCAACTACCATAATCATTGCATGGTTCTTCTGAATGATGTGGGAGACTTAATAGAAAAAGAACACTGTTTACCTAGTGAAAAACGTTTAAATTTATGTACATTTTTTACTATAATTGACAAGTATTCTGGAATGCCTTTCAATCATAAATATGTCCATAATTAGGGAGACATTTATAAAATTTAAACGCATTTCATTCTTCCGTTACCATAAGCCAAACAACAAGGTACAAGAGAAATGTTAAAACCAAGTCACTTAAATGTCCTCTATATTTTCAATGTGTAATCAATAACATCCTGGAGGAGAATGTTACCAAACCAACCAGTGCAATCCAGTTGGCATGTGAGGCAGTGAGGAGTGTCATTGGCTAACCTGAACATAAACATAGTCCAACATTGTTTTACGAGATGTAGTTATGTTGCGGATATTTGTCAATATTAGTAATTGAAAGTCATCCAATTTTGTTCATATATTTATTTTCAGGGTGCAATCACCAACATCCTTGAGGAGAATGTGATCCAACCGCTCCTGGTTTCAACCAGTGCAATCCAGTTGGCCTCCGAGACTGTCAGAAGTATCATGAAGATTGATGACATTGTAAGTATGATAATGATCATGTATATATGCACCTTTATCTATCTTTTTCTCTTCTCTTTCAACAAATATCAGTTAAATTTTCTTAATTCCCTGCATACTTCTTTGACTTGTTATTGTATTGGTAAGTTAATTTGTAATATGTGTACCAATGAATGTGGATTAAATTCAAATATATTGTTAGTGGAAGCATTGTAGAGTTGTCTCCCCTTAACCCTAATCCCATTGGGTTATTTTGATCACTCGAGTCCATTAGGGGGGGGCCTTTTAGGCCCCCCCCTCAAATCTCGGCAACGAATGGACCGATTGACTTGAAAATTGGCACATACGTAAAACAAGTCGAGTAGAATAAGAATTGTAAAAAATAAAAATAAATTGAGCATTATTTTTTTTAAAAATAATTAATTAAAATTTTGAATATGCAAATTTTTGACGAATTTGGGGAAAATTTGGATTTTCATCTAAAATCAAGAGAAATTACAGGATTTCCTCAGGTTTTCTGTAAAAAATTTCTTTTGAGTATCTCAATGATAAATATGAAGTTTCAAATCTTCATGTTTTTAGAAAAGCTTGAGAAATAAGGATATTTTTTCTTATTTCTTTTGTATTTCATTGTTTTTATTCTTATGTATTTTATTGTTTTTGTTTTGTTTTTGTTTTGTTTTTTAAGTAGAATTTATCTCTGAAGTGTATGAATTAAACTAATAACAAAGCAATAATCAAAATTATGATTCAATGTAACAATTATAACAGATTTGGAGTTTACATGGCATCGGATATATGAATTACATAGAAACCTGTACAAAAATTGCATTTTATTGTGACGGCTGAGCAATTATCCACCTCTAAAATCAGTTCTACAAGTCCGACCGGGGTGAATTATATATCAAAACATGCGGGAGACTTGAGAGAAAAAAGTCATGAAGTTTGAACGTGAAATTCCAATCGGTCTAGATGCACGTCGAAAAAAACGACAGGGGGGGGCCTAAATAACTGCTAAAATGTTGGATTCATGAAAATATGTGGCAACTATTTATTAATGACATATAGAAGTTTTATCCAATATATACAAGATGCTTTAGGACTCAGGACTGCATGTAAGCAGTATGAAATACCTCAAAATTAATTTAAGTTAACATGTTATGTTCTTCATGTGCTTATATGTGATATGGACAATCACAAGTTCACTACAACACCACATTCTGGAGTTCTCAAGTGATTTCATTTGATATTCGAATGATTTAAGCTAGGAATGTAGAATGACTTGAATTCTTCCTCTTCTGCTCATCCCAATGATACTTTAGGTGACACGTGTTTGTTCTTTATTTATTCTCTTTCTTGCAGGTCAATTCGCGATAACCGAGCTAAAGTGATGGACCCCCCCTGTAGAATAGAGTCAACCTGATGCATCTGTGTACATGTTACTGAGTGGAGTGTTGTGATTTGTCATCTGTTGATCATAAAGCACTTGTGGTCACGATTTTCTGTTTCCACATATATATTATAAATGGGCAACATTCCTTGAGGAATTTATTTGTGTAACTGCTTCAGTGAAATCACTGGAATTCACATAATTATGAGCAAGTACTGGATAGAACAGTGTGCTAAGCAGCCAGTTAGGGTAGTAATTACGTTTATGCCTGTCATGTGCAAATGAAAGTCATTTGTTTTGACATTGACCTGTCCTTGATGTTCATGAGTTGGGAATACTGGATCCTGGGGCTTTCTTACTCATTATTAGTGTTTACAGCAATAGGACATTTCTTGATGTGAAGTTCGATACAATGCTCGGGTGAGAGGGAATACAAGATATCCCATAATACTCATCTGCCATTGTTAAGCTCATGGATTCATGAGTAAAAGCCTGTCCATGATTGTCAATGTAAGTGGCTATGAATGTGAATGTGTCGTTTGGGATGGGCTAACTACAAACTGGTCTATACATTGGACTTTTCTGTTGTCATGGTAACAAGAGTGAGGAAATAGGGAGAGGATTATTAGTGCAAGCTGTCTGTTGTCAATTTCCATCTGTAAAACAGAAAAAATAATAAACTTATTAAAGTCGGAGAATCAGTTAACAATTTGCTGAAGGCCTTGTGTCTGCTTGGATTAAATCCGTATTATGTAGATAACAAGGCTGAAGTCGCCAAGTTTTAAAACCAAATATTTCCAGTTTTTTCCATATTTATTTTCTAAGTCCAGCTGAAAAAAATCTGCATGTGGCAGAAACAAAATCAAATGAAAAATAAAATACAATTTAGAGCAAGAAAGGAACTACCTTAGGAGACTGTGTGTATTAGAAGTGTATATCATTCACATTATGAACAACTATTAAAGGGATCTAGTAACATTTAATTGTTTTACCAGTAGAAAGATGGAGCAGGTTTCAGTTTTCCAAATTTCTTTCATTATAAAGATATTTATCATTGAAGTATTCGGATTTGAAATTCTCTATTGGAAGAACTGTAACTACAGAGTAAGTGCAGTGTGTTTCCATTTTGCATCTTCGCTCATTACTCGGTCAAATGACATTCATTTACCATGGAATTTTAACATATCACTCGGTGGACATGTTGGATTATTAAAATACAGATTTCATCAACCATTCATAGGTTTTTGCACACATCAACAAAGTTACTAGATCCCTTCAATGGATAATAATTAAAAAGTGCACCAAGCTCACAGGAACAACTCCATTGTTATTTACCACACAAGTTTTAGAAGATGTGGTATCATCAAGATTATTATATTACATTGGATTATAAATGTTTCTTATGAAAAGTTTCCTCGTTACAAAGTTCACTTGCTCTGAATGCGAGACATTTAAATGTGTCTTTGTGCACAGCTTACTTTTACCAATATGCAATGTCTACACGTGTATTTAAATGAACTTGTCACTTTCGCTCTATGTCAGTATACAAACAATTTTCTTTTTCTATCCATATGTAAAGTTATCATTTCAAATGTGTGAAGTGAACATGTTTTGTACTAAGAATGTCAAACCCATTTAATATGCATAATAAATAACAATGTCTTGTGGACATACCGCCTGTTTTGTTTCAGGCATTGCCACGCAGTCAACGAGTGATTAAATGTGAACTTAAAGAACAGACATTGATTTGATGATTTCTTTTGCCTGTACATAGGAGTTTACCATTACAAATATAGAAAGTATTGCCATAACATGGACTTCAGCTTGGTTATCACAATTCACTTGATGTTCACTTGATGTTCACTTGCTCTACCTAGCCAAGGACAACACTAAATTGGCCAAATCCATGTTGACCTTTACTAGAGAATAGGAGTGGACATTGATTGAATGTGGTGGTGGGGCCAAATTGTGATGCCATTGCATTATCTACATTCTGGAATAGCAATCTAAACTCTAGTTATGCTGTTTGTGAACCAAGAAACAGTAGGTATCAATGATTGCTACCCTGCATATTGCAGAGCTGCCAAGTCTCACTGATTCTGCAGGAGGCTCCCTGAAAATGTACAGATCTTTCTAGATCATAACAAAAAAAATTGAAATTCTCCCTGATTAACCCATTCAGGACTGGTCCCAAAAATATTTGGGCAGGAGTCGATGGAGAATGCGTGTTATAGCAAAATCTGTTCGTCCTCAATGGGTTAAGGAAAGATTTTCCCCATTGTGGTGCATGTATTTCATAACTATCTTCCTGATTGCTGTTTGAAACCTCCCTGAATATATGAATGTTTGCAATTCTGATATATTGAGGACAGCAGGTGGTAGGCATCTGTATACTTGTTTATGTCTCTGTCTGCGTCCATGTGTCTGTGTGTTTTGGACTGTGTTGTGGTGTGTCTGTGTAAACTATTAACTATTAACTTTTGTGTTTATGGGACTACTTGTGTGCGAGTGCGCATTTGCATGCGTGCATGGGTACATGCATTGGTACGTGCATGTGAGCGAGTCTGCATTGTGTGTGCATTTGTTGGGATTGTTATCTGTATTTATGCAACTTGTTTGTTTGTATGTTTGTCAATACAAAATAATTTGCTCTGGCAGATGTGTATTTCAACATAATATTCTTTGATTTTAGCTCCTGTGATTGTTCACACATTAAAAAAAAACATATACAAGCAACATTACATCATGTTGTAATGTTCACATCACAAGTTTTGATATTGATAACCCACCCTCTCCACCTCAAAAATGAAAATAAAACCCATTTTACTGATTCATAAAATGATGGCTAGTTGGCTTCTAAACAGAAAATTCAGGAATAATTTATTTAATTTTCTATGTGATAAATCATAATCCGTATTGGAATTGTTTTTGTTTTGGGCATTTATTTTGGAAATGGAAATCTACATAAATACATTTATCTTTGAATACATGTATTTCAATATCTTTTCATAGGTACAGAAAAATTCCCAGTGTGATCAGAGCCTCTTGAGAATAACAAATGCCTGATTTGATGCACTGCTTCCATTGAGTGGCAATTTATTTTATCAAAAGATTTGTTTTCTCTTCAACTGGATTATAAAGCTCATAGAAGGCGCATGACCCAAGTAATCGATCGCAAGATCCCCTAAAATTTCCTGGGTATCGGCCATTGAAATACTAGTACCAGCAATATATCCAGAGATAATTGGGATTGTGCCCGATCTCTCAACAGCTTTTGGGTGTGGCTAGCTTACTTTCTTTATTTCCGTGGCTTAACCATTGCTGGAGAACAGGCACGGATTATGGTCAAGAATCTGAATGGTAGATGGAATCGGGGCGATGGGGAGTAAAACTAAAAGGGAGATAAATCAAAACGCATCCATAAGAAAACACACAAACATAACATGTTCAGGTGTACAGGTTTTCAGAGGTTTATGGACACGGGTGGGGTAGCACATGTGTATGAGAGCGCCGCCCTACCGATCCCCCCTCCCCACTTCCCCTCCCCACTCCCTTCCCCACTCCCTTCCCCACAGACTTGGGGCATATATATATCTAAAATATATCTAAATAAAATATATCTATATGCATTGGTCGTCCATCCGATCGAGCACCCCGCCCGCTGCACTGGCGGCCTATAGTGGACGTGCCCGGCCGACTCGAAATCGCGGGCGTTGTGTAGCAGACGACGCGGCGGCACACATTCCAACAGCGTGAAATCTGGATGGTTGGAGCATTGGAGCGAGAGGCTTGGTCTTGGAGTGAACAGTTGAATGCCGATTTTGATAAAGTTTCCAGGTATGTTTCCTGATTTATTATGTGAAATTATATTGGTCATTATTTTCTTGTTATTGTGGGCAAGTATCATCATCGTCCAACTTGCTAATAAGTGATTATATGCCTGAATGTTCTCTTAGTACCATCCATGCTTTTGTTAGCTCAGTCCCAGATGTTATGTTTTATGTTGGTGCCGACTAAGTGCCAGTTTTAATTTTTGATACTTTGTTGAGTTTGAGTTTGATGGCTCGATAGGTATGCATGATACTGATGATGGGAAACTTGATAACACAAATTAAAATACCTGGGATTGGAATATAGATTTATAGATATATAATTCTGTGAGACTAAGAACATAATTGGCATGATTGGGGCCTGTTTTAATTGCACTTTTGCAGGTTTCTCTAGATATCAATTAATTTGTATTAAAAATGTTGATGAAAATTGATCATTGGCCATATGTCAAGCCTTCATTCCTTGTTCAAATTGAATATTAATTCTCACAATTTTTGTGCATTATATTGATAGTTTGAAGGGATTCTTTCTTGACTTTTATTTTAGGGAACCACTACGTCTACGCCGGAGCAGATCTACGCAAATAACAAAACGGGGTTATTTGTTTTAGTACCATCATTGTAAACTAATAGATCTTTCCAAACCCATGCAAACTAATGGAACTTAACAGGGTCTTGAGTTCCGCAAGCGCCAAACATTTGCAAGTGCGTAAATTTGATCTATCGGGGAAAAATTAACATTTATTTTTCAGGGGCTATAGTCTTTTTTCAATCTTGCCTGAATGAAAATGACACTCCAAAATTTGACTTGCATTGAACTCTAGTCTAGATGCAAATTTTCAGGGGCTCTTTTATGATTTACTGGGGCTCTTATTTGTATTTCTCGCCCCGAGCCCCCAGCCCCTTGAATTTGTTTCACTGCGATCTATAAACCTGTATGTTTGGAGGCAATAGCCAATAGAATGTGTAGCTCCTAGACAATATAACTAGTCTCAGGTCTGGTATGTTGTTGTGTACAAATGAATTAGACAGATGGGGGAGTGTAATCGTCTTGGCTTGCAAACTATAGTCTAAAAATGTTGTGACAAACTGATTAGTTTTGGCTAAAGAAATAAAAAAATTAAAAAAATAAAAATAACTCAAGATTGCTTCAGAATCAGAGAAGCATTACAGGTATGCTATCAATGAATACATGATAATGGATATTCTCATACCTTTGTACAGTTCCTGTACTGGCCAATTCGGGCAAGTACGTGTGTACAATCTTAAAGTTTACATTTTACTTCCCCCAATGTAAAATTTACTTGCCCTCTTCTAGATGAGATACATTTACATGAGTTTATAAATTATGCAGTTTTTCATTTACGGATAGTCTTGAAACAAGACAATTATTGCAATTGTATGCGCTAGTGTCAAGCCCTGGCTAAAAATAATTGACATTAGCAGTGGCCCGTTGGCCCAGGGCCACCAAAAAAGGAAAACGAATAGATTTTGATTAGTGCTGTAACTGACCTTGATGATCGGATCGATTGATCGGATCGGCAAAATTTTATTGATCATCAAAATCAGATCGCAGATCGGATCGGATATGATCGGCTAAAAAAAAAAAAATCTGTTTTTTTTTCTTTGGAAAATGATCCCCCCAAAACACATTTTGGGAATATAAATGAATACCAAAGCAACATATATCCATATTAATAAGCCCAAGGTAATCTTGTACGGGTATGCTTTCATTTCAAACTGATTACCTCTTCTTTTACAAAATTACTCATGCCGATTCTGAGCTTAGTCCCATGTGATTAATTTGGCGTAACCTTTCAGAATCACATGGGACTAAGCTCAGAATCGGCGCGAGTAATTTTGTAAAAGGAGAGGTAATCAGTTTTAAATGAAAGCCCATACAAGATTACCTTGGGCTTATTCATAATGATATATGTTGCTTTGGTATTCATTTATATTCCCAAAATATGTTTTTTGGGATCATTTTCCAAAGAAAAAAAAACAGTTTTTTTTTTTTTTTTTTTTTTTTTTTTTTTTTTTTGCCGATCCGATCTTCCGATTTTTTTCTGCATGATCGGAAATCGGCAAAAACGGTCCGATCATGTATGATCGGATCGTGATCAGCATGCTGATCCGATGATCGGTTACAGCATTAATTTTGATGTCCCCATCGGGCTACCCAAATTACCTTACTTACCCAACTACCCAATTGCCCAACTTAATTTACAAAATGAGACTGACACAAATTTATTCTGTTTTTATTGAAAACATGTATGTACAGAAAAGATGTTTGTTGGGAGTTATAGATTTGTATATTCATCAATTAATAATTGCATCAATATTCCATTCAGGCAACCATAAAGTAAAACAAATTTGAGAATATGATGACACACGCGGTACCCCGGGGTACCGTTGTACCCCGGGGTACCGCATTGTGTAGCGCCATCTTGTGTCCACTTAAAGCACAACCGTATTGCGTTGTGCATGCAGTGCAGCGCGCGCTTGTATGCACGCTATACCCCGGTACATCCCTAAAAAATAAATAAATAATTAAACAAAATGGCGGATATTCGTTTGGTACCCCAGGGTACCATTTATGTCATCATATGGTTGCTGAAAGGGTCAAGTGCTAGAAAATAAGGTTAATGTGGAGCACTGAATAACATCAACAGTCAACATGTCGGGTAGGAACACAACTTATCTACAGATTTACAAATAATCAAATTAAGTAGTATGTAATTTTTTGTCAAATAACTTTTGTTTTTTTTCTTCTTCAAATTTTTACATTTAAAACAAGTGGAAATTAAAGAAATTCATCTAGAAAATATGTCACATGTACCCCTGATCAATTAGCCCACACTATATGCCACTGGCCTTGGCTTTGTCAGTTTGTCACTTATCAATCTTGAAAAAACAGGAAATAATGTCATGTGCATTTATTTACAGCACTATGGAGAAATAAATTCTGCTCAGATTTACTTTACAAGGCAAGATTGTCAATTTCACTTATCAGGAAGTACATATGGTAATATATATCAGGTAAACGTACGCCAAGTTGGTTCCTAATATTGAAATACCTATCCCTAATTTCAAGCCTCCGCACTAACTTTTTTTTTCTACTTACCCGTTAGGGGGCAAGTAGTATCATAACTTTTCAAATTGTACTTGCCCAAACAGAAAATTTACTTGTCCACTTGCTTCTAGATCTATGAGATTTATACATACATGTCTGTAATGAATTAGATTAAACGCTCTTGTGGTTGACCAATAATTGAGTTGCCCGATCGGGCAATGAAACTATGTGACATTTAAGACACTCTAAAACATGAATTTTGACTTGCCCCGGGCAAAAGGGCAAGTGCTAGTGTCGAGCCCTTATCATTTACATTTTTCTTCATTGTGCATGTCCATGTAATCTATGTATTATCTCATTGCCCACATACAGTCACCTACTTCATATGCAAGAGGAGGCACCCTAATAATGTATGACATACTTCTTTCTTGGTCATCTTTTTTGCAGCGCAATAAATCTTTCCCTTATCTCACAGTGTACACAAGTTTGTTAAATCCACTAGATCTTAAGAGTTCAAAGTGCAGTTATGCTTTGTTGACATCAGGTTAATGCCTAATGGTAACTCATAAATATAAGTCTGTTTTGTTAAGTGATATATGGAGTGATACTAGGAGTAATTTTGCTACCTGTGTTTCACCAGTTTTTGCCATGTGCTTTATCCACTCAGAGTAGTGTGCAGGCACCAACATTCCAAATATGGCGGTTGGGGCAAGGGCTCGTGTTCAAGAGCTATAAAAAAAATTTGTCTGACTGGGAAGGAGGCTACTGAGGTTGGGGGGGGGGGGGGGGGCATGGCAAAAGCTTCGATTTGGAGGTGGCAAAAAAAAAGTAACAACCCTGCCACCCTTCTCCCACACGTATGCCACCAATGATGCAGATCAAGCATTCCTTCCCACTGGTTTAGCTAAGGGGGTGAGAGGGGGGTGGGTATATAAGGGGTGACCCCTCCTTTTGCTGCTAGCCTTTTATATGTGCACATGACTATGATTAAATGCAGCGCTAATACTGGTGTATGCTTAGGGCCACTAAAACAAAATGTCATAACAATTACTTGTCTGACTTGGCAGCCAAATATGGCAGACATTCTGAAATGTATTTTTACAACCCAGAATATCACAGGTTACAATTGTGTACTGCCTTGAATGTGTTTACATTTCCATGTATTTATTTTGAAAACAGAAGGAAAACATTTATTTACCATCCATAATCCTCAGATCCCCTAGACCCCCCCCCCCCCCCCCCCCCCAGCACCACCACTATACAGGTGCACACACAAAACGGAAGGAAAAAGGTCGAAGTCTTGTCACTCTATTCTAGTGTGCATGATGTCACATACTGGTCTCAAAATTTACAAGAGGCAATACATATCTAGTCAAGGAGTTAGTACTTGTTCTCAGCAAATACTTCATGGTCACATCAAAGAAAACACAGAACATCCAGAACATCAAGGAGAACAGAGAACATTAACATCAGAGTACAGAGGAACGAGCAAAGAGCTGCCAACTATTTTCCTTGTATGTTTTACGGTATCACATTTAGTATGTTTTATCACATTTAGTATAATTACCACATTTAGCATTTTTATCATTATCCCAATAAGAAAGTATGATATTTAAATATGTATGTTTTTTTTCCTAACACAATGTAATGTGTTAATTACCCACTTTTGAACTAACAAAGAACCATACATTTGTTCACCATGCACTGATCAGTATGTTTTTGTTTTTGTCTCCAGAGGTTGGCAGCTCTGAAGGAGGTACATTGCAGACCATCGTGTACTAGTTCAAAGTAAACACAACATCATAAAAACACAGTAGCAAACACTCATTGACCTTGGCCCATGCTCCCAGGCAGGCCTGCTAGGGCTGCCAGATCCTGCCTCAATTCCCCTGTGGATACACCCCCAGCTGCCAGCAAGCATAGATCTACTGCTAGGGGTACATTTATTGCAGTGAGTGAGATAGCTAGCTAGCAGGGGACGTTGACCCACATTGGCAAATAGTTGGCCAATCAGGCGAGAGGTGTTGACCTACATATGAACGCTCGGTTGGCAAACAATCAGCCAATCAGCGATGAGCTTTGAGGAGCCGTCGGCAGCGGCCTACCGCTCGCTGGAAGAACCCGATGACTCGGTGCTCACTTTCAGAAAGGGAGGTGAGCTGGGCATAGGCATTAAAGGACCAAGAACTGCTGCAATGGGGTCATCCTCGCGTTACGGGTTCCTGATCGGGATAGTGTGTGCCGTGGTGGGGATTGGAATCGGTGTCCTCATCGGGTGGTTCTCCTCGCAGGGCATGGGGGGACCTGACCAGGAGGCCTATAGGATATGGCAGCAGGCAGTGGCTGATGATTACTCCCAGGAAATCACAGACATGCTCATTCAGGAATTTAGTGCAGACAATATCAAGGAAAATCTCAGGTAAATTGTGCTTTTTCAGAGGTTTTATAATTATTATACATTTTAAAAATCTAAATCTTACTTTATTTCATTGATCATTTACAAAAAGTTTGTGTTTTAACACATCAAATCCTGAAAGGTTTGACTAAAATAATCTGAAGTTGTAACAATTGGCAGACTAACTATCCTTTGGAAATCAATAACCTAGCTTTAAAAGGATCAATACAACTACATGACGATCTGCATTTGAATTACTTGGAATCGAAAAGTAATACAAGTTCCATTTTGATCCATTCTTTTTTAGGTTTTACTTTTTTCTTTTGCATTTTAAAGTGTTATTGGACAAAATTGTAAAACTGAAATCTTGATGAAAGTATAACATTAAATTAAAATTACAATGTGTGAATGCCTACACAATGATTATTGACTAATTTATTCTCCTTTTCAATACGTATACAAATCTGTATGAAGAGGGAACTTTCTTCACAAGTTTTGCTTTTTGTAAGGTCTATTTGGTTTGTTTTCTTTTTTAAATCAATGGTATTCCATCATTTCATTTACAGGTCCTGTTTAAAGCTGTGTTTTAATCTTATATTATTATTGTATTGAAAGGAGGATTACATTTGAACTTGATTTTGATTTTGATTTTATGTTTAAAACATTTTTTTTTAACATTGTGACATCATTACATTGTAGCGTAAAAACTAGAATGTTATCGAACTTAGTATAATTAGTTTCTTGACTTATAAATCAAACAAGTCTTTTTAATTTTATCACACATTAAGTAATTCATTTATAAATCTATTGATTGAATTTGTTCAGGTATCTAACATCCCAGCCCCATGTAGCGGGTACCCCGGCCGATCTGGAGAATGCAGAATATGTACGGGACCGATGGGAGGAAAGTGGTCTGGATTCAGCCCATACCATTCCTTACAACGTTCTCCTCAGCTATCCAGATTTAGAGCAACCAAACTATGTAAGTATACAATGTAGTTCCCATAAATTCAATCATAGGGGGGACTGACCAGAAATATATTTAATTAATTTATTCAAATGAGTAGAGAACATTGGGCGTTGGCTTTGGCTTTCACAAATTCTTATTTTCTTTGCTCATTTTCATAAGTTCAAGTATAAAATCTAAACTTTCCACTTATTTGGTTATGTGTTCATAAGTTTTTTTTTTAGTTATTTGTATGTTTGTGTTTGAGTAACGTAGGGGAAACTGATATTCAAAAAAAAAATTAAATTGAATTAATGAAAATGAGCTGAGAAAATTGGGCTTTATCCAGAAATGGCCTTCCTGGAGAAGCCAAACATTATGTTGCTCATTTTCAAATTAGTTCTCATAAAATCTAAACTTTCTGTTTATTTGGTTGTGTGTGTATTAGTTTTATGTTCTGGTTTGAATAAGTTTTCATAAAGCATAAATGCATGATCATTTGAAACATCACATCTATAGGAATCTTCTTTAGATATATCTGTCTTGCACGGGCATACCCTCTTTTTCTTGTATATATTTCCATTTCCTGGAAGATTCTGTCCTTGATATTATCGCCAATGTTATCAACTGTCCTGATCAATGTTAACTGTTGTTATCCTTTATATGTACGTACATGCTGTGAGCGCGAGATCATCAACTACAAGAAATAGAAAATAGAAATAAGGGGGAAAAGGGGACTGTAGTATGGTATGGTATTGTAAAGGTCATTAACTTACTACGTCATACATTGAATTTGGTTCCAAGATAGAAAGTGAATCATATTTTTCAGGTGCCTTGTTGAGAAAGGTCACATTGAGAAAGGATCACATCAGGCCTATTACACATACATGTATACAGAACTTTTTTGTTTTTGGAATGTTTTGGGTTCACATAAAAACGTTTTGGGAGGAAATTACATCTGTCATCTTGCAAGATTTTAAAATCAGGCGGGACGATCCAGGGACTTGAACTTAGCTATTAAAGGAAGTACTTATATTGGATGGGGAAAGTCTCTGATTGGTGGATTTCCCCCATTTTAACTTTGGATTAGCAGAGATGGGGTCAATGTGTTTCAGAGGAAGACATTTGTTCACAACCGTGACAACACCCAGCATCTAGGACGTTGACCCAATTCTCCTTTTTTTTCTTTCTTGATGAATTTAACTATCTAAGGCAATTCCATGAAAATGTCTTCTAAACATCAAGATTCAAGGTTCTTATTGGAAATTTTTCTTTAATGAAAGTGTTTAATAGCGCTAAGCCATACAACTTGTCTGGGCCAAGCTAAATTAGAAATAAAATAACCCCTGAAACTAAAATCTAAAAGTTCAGTTTGAATAGTTTGAATTGCTTTGAACTGGTCAAATGTCTGAATTGATTGAATACTTACAATCTACTTGCATAGCGCAAAATCATTTCTCATAGTTGATCAATTATTTAGTAGGGCAAGTAGGGCAAGTGCTAGTGTCGAGCCCTGTTTTAGTTCAGATATGCAGTGGTTTGTCGCACCTGAATTCTGAATTGGATCATGTAGTGTTTGATGGGCTTAAAATGAGAACATGGAACACAAAAATGAAGATAGAGATGAAACGAAAACAAAATATGTCAGGTTTTAAACTTGGCATCCTGCTCTTGTCAATTTGTCTTGACAAGGTCATTTAAGGACACATTCCCCTAAAGGATGTTTTTGCTTTGAATGCTCTCAAGTTGCTCAAGTAACTGTATGTGTTGATGAAAGCTAGGGCAGCTAAATGTTTAAAGGGAATATTGAGTGTTCATAATGGTGCTGATTTAAATCTATTGTATTGAAAATGGAAGGTGGATTTAAATGCAAATGTGCTTTTAAAATATTATGATAAGTGTTTTGCTTTAGAAGGTCTTAAAAAATTAAAGTTTAAAAGGGATTGTTACCCCCCCCCCCCCCCCCCCCCCCCAATAGTGCAGACTTTGAGCATAGGAAGTCATATTGAAACTAAGGTTGAATTTAAAACTACCTTTGCGATTTCAAGCCTGTAAGTGGACAATTTGCATATAACTTCAAGTTGATAAAATGTTAAATTCTTCTGGGTTATGAAGAGCATCAAACATTTGTTAATGTTTTGCCAAAGAACATTGTTTATGAGAAAGACATACAGCGTGTTCACACACACAACATTTTCATCCCTTAATCATGACTAAAGAATCATGATTAACGAAACTAAACCTACGTTCACACACACAATACTGCAATAACAAGATCCCAAACCAGCTGGCCTTCAGCTGCGCGAAAACATTGTATAAGTGCGCAGTTTGCTACTGCGCAGTGTGCTGTCTTTTTCTGTCTGCTGAAATGAAAGGTCAGGTCTCCTTTTGCTTGCGGTCACGTTAAGCCACGCCCAGTTAATCATGATTAGCGAGTCACAGTCGTTCACACACAAAACGAATGTGATTCTATAGTCAGCTCTCGTACGAAACGACGATAAAACCCGTGTTTCGTTAGTCATGACTAACGATACGTCGTTTCGTTAGTCAGCATTCAGACACACAAATTTCATCGTATAGCTAATCAGCAGCTGATTCTTTAGTCATGATTAAGGGATGAAATTTTTGTGTGTGAACACGGGGCTTGTAATGGCTTTTTTATTATGACCTTGATTTGAAGTCATGCCTCTAACCAATCTTGCCACAAAGAGGTGCAGCGTGTTCACACACAAACATTTTCATCCCTTAATCATGATTAAACCAAACTACCTCTTACGTTCACACACACCAAGGAGTATAGTAACTCCTTGCACACACCAAGCCAATATTCCACAACAGCTGGCTTCCAGGTGCACCGAACATCGTATAAGGTCAGGTCTCCCTTAGGGCATGTAGGGCCCTGTGCGCGCGAACGTTCACGTTAAGCCACGCCCAGTTAGTTACGAGTCGTATAGCTAATCATGATTAAGCGAACAATCCTTGTTCACACACGAACAGAGCGTGATTCTATAGTCAGCTCTCGTACGAAACGACGATAAAACCCGTGTTTCGTTAGTCATGACTCACGATACGTCGTTTCGTTAGTCAGCGTTCAGACACACAAATTTCATCGTATAGCTAATCAGCAGCTGATTCTATAGTCAGCTGCTGATTCTTTAGTCATGATTAAGGGATAAATTTTGTGTGTGTGAACACGGGGTTATTTCTAGCCTTTTTGGCCTACTAATGCTGCACTGATTAAATGGTGTTGATGGAAGAGTGAAGTGTGCCTACCAAAGGCAATTTCCAACATTTGTGGTTCAGTGCCCTAATGCAATTCTAGAAATTTACCCTTTTCCCACCCTGTGGCCAATGGATTTGATTGATTTACTTATTTGATACAAATAATATAAAAAGAAAATTTATATTGATTAAGTTAGGCAAGTGAAATTTAGATTTCACAAATGTTATTGGCTTGAAACTTGAATCCAGTGGCCCCAAAGAAAGAATGTATAAATTGAATTTCTGTCATAGGTAATGTCTGATAATTCCTATTGAGAGTTTAACTTTGTTTTGACCTAAATGTACAGGCCGTCTAAACAGATCTACCCCAATGTTGTCTGGATGACGACATTGGGGTAGAAAACAGTGGGAATTTTTGGACACCAGCTTAACAGGCCTTCTTCGCAGCCTTCTACCAAAGTAGATTGCTATAACAATGGCACTCAAATAACCGGTGTAAGAGCGCGCGCAAGCTTTGGAAACGTGAAGTGCGGGTCTGAAATTCAGAATTTTTGCCAAACTGTATAATACCAGGGAATTTTGCTGTACAGTATCCATACTTTTTTGTGCCTTTTCTCTACATCTTCAGTTTACTTCATCATCAAAACTCTCGTACCCGATTGTACCGTCAACAGGGAAGGGATAGATTCTAATCAGGACGACGTCCGGATGATAGTCCCGGTTTTGGGGGCCTGTTTATGAGACGGGGTGTAAGATATTGAAATCCCAAGTCAGATTCTCTTCATGTTACAAGAAATTGTTGCATTAAACCACTTTTTTGCTAAATTTATCCACCCTAATTTGTAAATTATACATCCATGCTTATAACATTGCATTTAGTTTCATGGGGTAGAAGTGTTTACAAACTGTAATGAATTGTACACACGCAGTATAATACAAAAAAAGGCTTTCCATTATAACACTTCAGGATTATGAACGTTATTTTCAGTTTTAATGTAATTTTTACAATGTTTGTAATATGAAAGAAAGATCCAGTAACCTTGAACTTGACGTAGTAGAATTGGAAAGAAGGACCACCTTGGTGGAACAAATAGTGAAATCAGGTAAACATCATGCTACAAAAAGGTTCTTTAGCGATAAATTGCAACTTTGCAAACAGGTGGAGGGGAGCAACACACCCAGCTTGAAGAGAGAGGTCAGTTTGACTCTTGACAAGGTCATGTGGACATTGGGGTCTCATGCAGCGCCAGTGGTGGTGCTGGTGGAAAGAGGGGGGGGGGGGGGGGGGGGGGCAACCGGGGCAATCGCACTGGCACCCTCTTGCAGGAATATAATAAACAGAATGGGAAATTGCAACTTTTGAATAGGCACTATATAAATAGCCATGGATGTTATTGTATATTCATGTTTAAATGAATGAAGATATAATTTACTTTTGAAGTTTTGACAAGGTCATTTGGGGACAGTGTGTTATTATGCAGTGGTGTAGCTGAAGGGTGATTAGAAGGGGATGGGAGAGGGGGCAATAGCACCCCTCTTGCAGGATTAGCATATTTAATATGTTTGACCCTTGGTAATTTCTTAACAGTATACAATGGGGTCTCATGCAGTGATGTAGCTTCTAGCTGGAGAGGCGAGGGGGTGACTTAGGGAGGGGGAAGTATACACCCCTCATGGAGGAATAAGATTGTTATGCTAACTTATTCAAGAATTTATGTATCGTTTGACTCGATCTTGACAGAGTCATGTGTGGACCCTGACAACTGGACCCTGAGGTCACATGCAATGGGATAGCTAACCCTAACCCTAACCCTAACCCTACCCCAATCAAAAAGTTCTCAAAGGGGTTAACTGCTACCCATGATTAGAGATGACAAATTTATAGGTATTATATTCCAAATTATCAAGCCCAAGAATTCTTGGGCTTAGTCAATAGCAATCAAATTTTGGCGAATACATGGAGTTGAAATGCTTTGCATCAATTGAAAATTTTCAGGTTACTGAATTTCTTACACAGACTACTGAGGAAGATTTTCGTAAAAATAGTTAAGCAGACATTTGTGAATATAAACTGTTATGCCATTTATATATTACTCATTAACCATTTCCATGTAAGTTGACTTAGCAGTTTTTACTGTCACTATATTTGCACTATATCATAGTAAAGATAATTTATAATTTCAATGGAATAAACCTGGCATAAATTTGGCATGCAAGGTCAAAAGAATATACAGTAATGCAGGAAATCAGAGAAAATGAAGAAAAAAGAGGAAGAATGGAGATGAAGGTGAGGAGGATGAGGATATTTCATTTCTGATTTTTAAAAATGAATTAATACTCAGCCTTTTATTAAATAGTAAAAAAGGTGATAATGAAAATGTTCATCTCATCTCTGGATATTATGTTTCACTCTAAATACAGGATGGAAACTTGATTCCAACAAACACAGCTGCATGGGATGTCAATTGGGTTCGATGTCTCTACATTTTGACAATGCAATAATTATTATAATTATAGATTCGAGATTCAAAAGAGTTTTTTTTTTTTTAAATGCCATATTAGATATTCTTTCAGTTTCACATGGAAGGTAATAAGAGCGTATTTCATTTTTGTTTGTGTGGGGCGTTTCCCAATACTGTCATTTAGATTTAACCCATTCACTACGAGATTCTAAAATCCCCATAGACTTTGTACATAGCCCACCCGGTTAAATTTTAAAATGAGGTTCCACTGTGCACATAAAGTATAGCCTGCTGGGGTGACTGCACTGATTACGCACTTCCCCCAAATCAGAAGTGTAGGCACAGTGACTGAAATTTAATTGATGTTTGCACCTTTAATAAGAGTTCTGCTTCATTCCAAAGTACTACTACTACTACTAATAATAATAATGCCGTATCAAATGGCAAGAATCTACTTGACCCAATTTTTTACACAAGTTTACATGAATAGCTTTAATCTGATACTTTGAGAATGCTAGATATTCACTTTTTTGTTGTCAGGGGCCCGGTTAGGCAAGTGAAAACAAGATTCTTAAAATTCTAGTGCCCCAAAACCTGAATCTGGTGGCCCCAAACAAAGAAAAACATTAACGATTCTGTTATATTTGAGTGCCCATCTGGGCCAGTGGAATTTAGCAACAATTCATTTTGGTGGCCCGGAGCTAATTTCTAGTGGTCCCTAGTGGGCCTGTGCTAATTTTGAGCACTGAATATGAGTATTGTGACTCAAATGATACTCAGAGGGTTAAAGGGTACCAGCACCCCAAAATAATATTCTTACAAATGAAAGGTAACATCTTTAGAATTAGTAGTCCATTCCATCAACAAGTTCACAAAAATATGTTTCCAGAAAGAAAAAAAATAATTGGAAAATGCATCACCATTCTATAGCATGCATATGGGTCTGCATGTACGAAGACTACTTTGTCCAGAGCGAATGAATCGTACAGGATTCTATTGTCTCCAAACGTACGCGTGAATAGCATTGACGCACTCGCAAATGCTTGGCCCGTACGGAACCAGGAAATAATAGTGGTTCCGTAAGTGGTGGTAATTAATTGCATTGTTTATGAATTACACAACCCTTTGCAAAATGTTGGGTATATCTATTTGATATCACAAAACGTTACCAAAACATATAATAATGTGTTGTTCTTTGCCTGGTGGTCCCCTTTAAGTATAATAAAGTACCTTATATTAAACAAATAGTGATCTTTAAATCCTGCACACTAAATGTATCCAGGGTACTTACTACCGTAAAACTCCGTGTATAAGACGCACCCGTGTATAAAACGCACCCCCAACTTTCA
This sequence comes from Echinarachnius parma, assembly GCA_037951105.1. NCBI lineage: Eukaryota > Metazoa > Echinodermata > Echinoidea > Clypeasteroida > Echinarachniidae > Echinarachnius > Echinarachnius parma. The sequence goes on along the minus strand of JBAMJV010005338.1, from coordinate 124,011 downwards.
CAGCAAAAAATAAATAAAATATATATTTATTTTTTTATTAATTTTTATTTTTTTTTTTGTTGACACCCTGTATTTTTTTTTAAGACCCTGAAGTGCTGTAGGAATGCTTACGAGTATACCACTGGTCTAGGGCATGACAATAGCTTAATGTTGAATGTAGCATTCATCAACATCATTTTCTCACATAAAAATAGTGGTTAGTAAACAAATTGCACATTTATTGAGCAGTAACACTGGTGCTCATAAATATTCATATTCATATTCATGAATATTCATGAGCACCAATACTCACTAAATATAATGCAATTTTCTAAATTTACTAACAACTATTTTTAATTATGAGCAACATGTATAACCACTGGTTAGAAAATTGCATACATAATTAGTACTGCTGCTCACGAATGTATGAATATTCATTAGCAGCAGTATTACTGCTCAATAAACTTGCAATTTTTACATCTGTAACCAATATTTTTTGTGTGAGAAAAAGGTATATCTTGCTGAATGCTACAACTGACAGCAAGCTCTTGTCATGCCCTAAACCATGTGTATACACATTCAACATGACTACAGGGTTTTTTTTTTTTTTTTTTTTTTTGGCTATACCTGTGTATAAGACGCACCCCCCACTTTGAAATTTTTCCGACGGAAAAAAAGTGCGTCTTATACACTGAGTTTTACGGTACTTATAACATTTATTTTTCAATATTGCTTGCAATGAATAAAAACAAATGTGTGCCTAAAGAAAAAAATTTTGTTTGAATAAATATAAGGAGCAGACGTACAAAGCAAACATGCATAACCATGGATTACATGAGCAGATCATAAACAAAATGACATGAAATAGAAATAGCCTAGGACATGAAAGTAAATAGAAGATTATCATTTAATAAATTCAGTTCAATTGATTTTGTAGCTTTCGTTTGCCCAATGCTGCAACCGTTTCTTATTTGAATTTGATATTCACTTTCCCTCGGTACTGGGCAAGAGCTTGAATACTGTATACGCCAATATTTTCGCGTACAGATATTTTCGCGAATGAGAGGGTAACAGACATTTTCGCGCGTTGTTGATTTTGCGATCGGCATCTCACGCCGGTAGGAAAACAGCTCAAATGCAGCGCATTTATGACAAAAAATACAGCAGATTCTTAAATCAATTACATTTTTTGCATTTCTGACATGATTTCTACGGAAATATGATAACTTACTGTTCAGATTTACCTCGATTACGAAATTTCGGATGAAAATAGGACAAAAACGGCGTCAGTGTCGATCGTTTCTTCATCACAGTATGGCGAATTCGATAGCCAAAGTGCCGCTATTTTTGGCCCACTAGCGGCGCGGCATTCATTTACAACACGCCGATTATCATTGTGCACGTGCAATCAAGCGATGACTCCAATACAATTCTATTTTCTATTCGTATTACGTAGTTCAACTTCATGTACAAGCGCAGCAGCGAAAACATGCATACAGTACGTGTATTACAGCGTGCAGTGCATGCAACAACCAGTGCGATGCGAATCGACCTGGTGCTGATTTTTCCTTGTTTTGCGCGCATTTTTGCTTTTATGTTCTCAAATTCCTTGCAGTCACGTAAGTAGAGGAAATAGATTAAGATGAAGTTCTAGTTTAGGTTAGATCTAAGTAATTTGAGCTTCGCCGCTGCTCTCCTTTTTGCAGTAGCTACCAGACCACTACTTGATGTCTGCCGGGGGACTGACCGACCAAGCGCATGCGAGTGGTCGCTGACAATATCTTACAAATGACTGGCAATATTTTGGCGTGTTGTTATTTTCGCGTCTCTGTACTGACTCACGAAATTCGCGAAAATAAAACCCTCGCGAAATTAACAGCTTATACAGTATAGCATCACATGATTTATTTAACCCGCAACTTGGCCATCAGGCACACGCATACACAGTACTCTGTGCTTTTAGGTAGGCCTTGGCAAGGCATAGTTTACCCTTCAAACAGAGGTACCTGATTAAGTGGAGACATTTTTTCCTGAAGAAACATAAGAAATGTTTGGTCATATCCTACCCCTATAACAGGAGTACACATTTACTACACTTTACTAGCAAATACATGTAAGTTTCCTTCCAGCACATGTAATATAGCGTCCTAGTTCCTCCATATCTCCCTGGGGAGCATTTATTTGCCAGCAGCAAAGTGTTGGCAGGGTGAGGAAAGTTTGATTGGAATCACACTCTCGATATTAAACTGCATCCCCAAGGGGACTTCTACATTAACCCATTCAAGACTGTAGGTTCCTAAATGAGTGGGGTCTAGGGTCTATGGAGAATATGATTATACCTAAATTAAACCACTTTCAATGGGTTGAGCATGATTTTTTATGTCAGAGCTAGATGGAGGGATTATTTTTTATATGTACATAAAGTTAAACAAGGAAATATCACCATATCCAATGTGTATAAACCTGATTTGTATGTGAGAGATGGAGAGATTTATATTACACAGTATGGGCAGGGCTCGACACTAGCACTTGCCCTATTGCAAGTCAAAATTGATGTCGGGCAAGTAAAATTTCATATATTAAATAGTCTAGTTTGGTTGCCAGATTGGGCAACTAAAATCTGTTCAAGTACGTTCAAGAAAACATGATTCCTGACGCGTAAATCTCATTTAGAAACGAGAGATAAATTTTCCAAACTACCTAGAATGATAATACATTTTTCTCCCTTGTTTGGCAAGTAAACTTCCTATGTGACATGCACATTTTCTATTCCGGCAAGTAAATTTCTGTTCAGGCAAATAAAATGTGAAAATTCATGATATTACTTACCCAAATTGCCGGGCAAGTAGAAAATTAATTTAGTGTAGCGGCTTGGTATGTGTGTATGACACAGAAATGTCACCAAAACCAGTTCAAGACTGTATTTTATAAGATTGCTATAGCTCCATTCATAGACCATAGCTCAAGTGGTTAAGAGACCAGTCCTGAATGAAGATGTAACTGACTTTTTTGTGTGTTTATTTAGTTTAAATTGATTTAACCCCTTGACTACGGGAACCGGGTGGGTTGTGTACAAAGTTTATGGGGATTTCAGAAGCTCGAAGGGAACAGGTTAAGTGAATTTGAGTGTATTCTTTATTATTTTCTATCTTTACAGGTGTATGTTCTAGAGGGCAATGGCAGTGTGTATTTTAGGTCTGCAAAAGAAGAAGCGGAGTTGGAGAAGGGGGATCTTAAGAATGGGACACTCCCTCCATTCAATGCATACTCTGCAAATGGAACGGTCCAGGTATGTTGTTGTTATTATTTGATATTATTTGATAACATAGCACGCATTAAAAAAAGATAATAGATTTTCCATATCGTTTTGAAATATGTTCATTATCAATACAATAAAATGGTAAAATCTTGTAAGTGAATCTTCACATTTTGTGATAGTTAGTGACTATAAAGAAAACTTTGTATTGCTTTTCTTAGCCCTGTCTTTCAAAATAGATAGACCAAACATGGGCCCTGGTCTATGTCAAGTGTCAACAGTATGGAAGGATATTCTAAGACTCTCAGAAGCTATTAACAGTAACTGGGCCATCAACTTGATGGGAACATTTCCGTATAAGTAAAAATGTTTGCTTTCCACAAAATGAACAAATAAATAGTAATGATCAAACTATTTGTTCTGCTTCCAGGGGGACCTGGTCTATGTCAACTATGGAAGGATAAAAGACTTTGATGCAAATAGGAACATTAACAAACAGTCTTGGCTTAGACTTACTAAGGAAAAATCTGTCTCCTTTCTACAAAATGATCAAACTATTCTTTGTGCTTCTGTTAGGGGGACCTGGTCTATGTCAACTATGGAAGGATATAAGACTTAGATGCAAATAGGAACATGACCAAACAGTCTTGGCTTAGACTTACTAAGGACAAATCTGTTTAACTCCTTTCTACAAAATGATCAAACTATTCTTTGTGCTTCTGTTAGGGGGACCTGGTCTATGTCAACTATGGAAGGATAGAAGACTTTCAGAAGCTCACTGGACCGGGGCCAGATGGTCTGGGCGTCAACTTGACAGGAAAAGTGGCCATTGCCAGATATGGAAAAATCTTCAGGGGGAACAAGGTGAGTTAGAATAAACATTGGAAAAAGCATGACTATGGGAGTTGCGCAAAGAGTTGCAAATCAGTGTAAAGTGGTGATAAATTGCAAGACAGAACATGTGACTAAATGCACAAATCTGATTGGTTCAAAAGTGCATATTTTATGACTTGCAATATAATTGCAACTTTACAATGGTTTGCAACTCTTTCTACCATGGGGCCCCAGAAAGATTACATTTAAGTAAATCAAAATGAGCAAATAAATTTGTTTCCCCTGGAATCAAGGGCATTACCCTCAGCAGGTTTAAATAAAAAAATAAAAAATCATAAAGCAGTGCTATTATCAAATGATATATCTAGCCCAAAGTCCTTGACAGTGTAATATTCAGAGATTGGATTCAGTCTGTTGTGTAGTAATACATAGATAACAAATGGGTTGATCAATACATTAATTTCCAACACTTCTTGCCCTTATGTTCATAAAAGCATGATTAAACAAAGATGATTTGATTTGGTAACATGCATTTTCCATTTACCACAGCCCAAGTATTTTCACAACCAACCCTGAACAGGTTAAAGACCAATTGTAATGGGCTTGAAGTGCACTAAACACACTCTGTATTTAAATAGGATGTAATTTTTTATACAAACCAAATAGAGCTAGTGAGATCAGAGTTTAGAGACATCAAATCATGTGAATAGGGTTAAAGTGATCTTTGGAATCATTTTGAGGAATTTTTTAGTTAAGTTTGCATATTCTAATGCCTCGCCTCGCACTAAGAATACTACCGTAAAACTCCGTGTATAAGACGCACTCGTGTATAAAACGCACCCTCAACTTTCAAAGCAAAAAATAAAAAATAAATTGAGGTGGGGGGACACCCTTTTTTTTTTTTTTTTTACCCTGAAGTGCTGTTGGAATGCTTATACCACTGGTCTAGGGCATGACAAAAGCTTAATGTTGAATGTAGCATTCATCAATCATTTACTCACATAAAAATAGTGGTTAGTACACAAATTGCACATTTATTTAGCAGTAACACTGGTGCTCATAAATATTCATATTCATATTCATGAATATTCATGAGCACCAATACTCACTAAATATAATACCCAGGGGGCAAACCACCATTTTTTTAGGATTTCAGCTTTTGCCTGTTGTAAAAGGTTGGCCACCAGAAATTACTTCTAGGACATTCTAGGATCACAACCTAGGTGGACAACCTTGTAAACTAGCTACTGGAAGTCCACAGGATGAGTTTCAAGAAAACCACACCTAATGCACTAAATATTGTGTTTCAGCCTTAGGGGTCATGAAGACCCAGTCACACATCTTGCACATTTACACCACAATGCACTGCTGATTCCAGCTTGTTATTTCATGGAGGTCTTTCCTAGAGTCTTGCGCATCGTTTGATACAAAATTTGAGCATATTGCATATTTGGTTACTGTATCACACGTCGTTACAACGTGATGCGTCACACATGGACGTGGAATTTCGAATACAGCGCTTATGTATGAAATGCAAATAACTCCTTAACAGTTAAGAATAGGCTACATTTTGATCTTTATAAACTTAATTCGCTTTGAAATACCTATTAAGAGCATTATACAATGACACCAACTATGTAAATTCATAAATCAATACAAAACAAAAGAATATATTTAAGAATATGAGTTGTTAATGTAGTAATTTGTTTAGATTGCGATAAAATGATACAAAATCCATCATAACTTTTCATCATTTGAATCAGATACGGGGGGAGGTACAGTCAAACCTGCTAATGCGACCACCTGTCTATAGCGACCACCTGCTCATAACGACCGCTCATAGATTTTCCTAGATATTTTTCAAACGTAGTTTCAGTACCTCCCCGGAGCATACATAATGGTAATTATATGTGTACAAAAGAGTGAACATTTATTTAAACACTTATTAGTATTATGAAATCGCGTCCTTGTATGTGATGTTTCAACAGCCATTATTTGCGCGGAGTTCTATTTACTGAGTATTAATTACATTAGAATAGCAGATATCTTTCTATTTTATTATCAAGGTTATCACCTTGACGTGGTTTGGCAAAATAGTCTCGTTGGCACTTAACCAATTCAGGAATTAACCAGAGAATACTCTGGCTTGGGTCAATGTAAAATACATGTTATATCAATATCAATCAGTCCTGAACGGGTATTGTACGATTTTAATAGTCAGGAATGTGGTAGGAGTCTATTTTAAATTGTAAAAAAAAGAATACATAAGAATATGAGTTGTCAATATATTAATTTGTTTAGATTGCGATAACATGATACACAATCCATAATTTGAATCAGATACGGGGGTATTTGTGTGTGTGTGTGTGTGTGGGGGGTAGGAGGGGGTCACAAGACCACCAGTGGACACCAAAATAATTATAATCGAGGTCTACTCTCGCAGTATGGACGAAGTGTAACTGAAGGCTAACATGACAAGTTCAAAGTAGAGTTTCTTACTAGTTCTTAAAGGAGGTACATTATGAAGCTTGGAAGGGGGTACTCTTGTTAAAGGCATATATGCGTGGGTTATAAAGGGTAGTCAGCAAATTCCAACTCGACTCCACCGTAATCTCTCGAGGTAAACTCAAGATATATGTTGGATCGATCGAAGAGAGGTGCTTCGAAATATCTGAACAAAGGCCTTCTTATGAAATTGCATGCAGCAAACAAATTTCTCACGCTGTCACCTAGCCATCAAACGGCGGCACTTTGAAGTCGGTTGCGGTTAAGCGTGTTACGTGATATTTTCGCTCGTAAACATCTCTGATGGATCTCCATTCGACTAGTACAAACATTCCGAACGCGACTATTTTTAATGCATTTTTGACTCGGGTATTCGGAAGTGAAACAGTTTGCGATCGCTACTTTTAACTGAGCCAATGGGGATTACGTACCGTGTGTAAAAGTGCGCAAGATGGATCCACGCGTCTAATAACCCACGCATATATGCCTTTAAGGATTGGCCCCAGAAGGGGCTTATATGACCTTCTAGGAACACAACTTGGGTGAAAAACCTTGCGGACTATCTGCTGGAAGTCCACATCAAGCGTAAACTGAAGAGAAACAAACGTCTACACCAAACCACTCACTACACCGAACCACTCATCTCTGCCGAGTTGAAATATATGCTGCACCTTCATTCACCAGTTTATCCAGCGTACATCATGATCTATGTCGTGTCATCAGGGATAAAGAGCCTTAGTCGATCGAGGTCATGGCAGTAGCGGAAGCCAAACCGTACACAGCAACAGCGCATTCCTTCAGGACATATCAAATGTGCAGTGTTCTGGTCAAATAAAACCTCACCAACGTGAAAAGGGGGTGTTTGAAGGCACTAACAGGGTCTTTTTCCAGTGAGCAGAAAAGGACAAGACTCATGACACTCAACGCCTTCTACACCCTAACAAGAATCTCAAGAAGAAAAGAGGAAAAAACAGCCGCACCAGGCATCCAGGTAAGAGCAATGAAGTTCTGTGCATGACACTGATTTGTGCTAGTGTTAGACAGCTTGACATGTATGACTTCATATGAAAAGCAAGAATTTGGTGATATATTCCTCCTACTCTGTTCAAGGAAAGCGGCAGTATGATAAGTGGTAGGAAGGCTAGCCTAGTGAAGTTCTTACAAGAGGAAACCAAAGTGCCAAACCTAAACGTTTCTGTTTTGCCTTATGATAACAGAAAGATCAGCAGTGGTCCTTGCTGCAATATGTGCTGTATGGCACTGGTCCTTTCACAAAAGTGACAGATTTAAAGCAATTCCAAAGCATGGAACCGCCTTCTTCATGTAGGAACAGTTATTCTGACACCCTTTGACACATCCATATGATATTGTCTTGTCCAGGCTTGCTGTCAGTTTAAACTAGAACTGCTTTTCCATCATTCATGGACTATCCAAACTCTGTACATGATAGAATGTTTAGCTTGGGAATATGCGCATTCTTATCAATGATGGCATGAGAAGCTCGTTTTAGTCAATGGAGAAAAGCGTCCTCTTTGGGAGGCAGTAGCTTCAGGAGAGTTGACTCGTTGTTCAAGAACTGTTAAGCTCTCAGTTTTCCCAGATCGGAATCCTTAAACTGGCCTGCTTTGGTGCTGTACACATCCATGGTGGGTTATCGTGTCCGAGTGATAATGTCATATGTTAATGCATCGGCAGGGTTTTTTACCAGCAATGTCGGTATGTTCTGATTCTGGGCTGTCCTCACCAACATCTCTGAGAGATCAGTGAGACGTCTTGAACCAGGAAATGTGCTTTAATTAATGTGCATTAATATGAATAACTACTCTGTCGACTCTGTTAACTACTCTGTTGTAGAATGTGTGAAGTAAGACCCTTGTAACAGCCTCTTCATGCCTGTTGTGTAGATTCAAGGGCATGCAGGAACCTCCATAGCAGACCCCACTGTGAGAACAACACTATTTTATTTATTCTTTGAATCCACCACCAATGTACAGATGGCTTTGACCAAGCTAAGGTTCAAGCTGTCCATAATCACCTTTTACAGGGGAAGCTCAAAAGGTTTGTTTTCGTAGCTTGATATCGTGAAAAACTCCTGTGGATCAGCAGCATGCGCATTTCCCACTGACTTCATAGACTTTGGCTCATTTGGATAGGGCACACCTCTGTTCCTGTTCAGCAGACTTCAGGCTGGCCTAACTGTATCTGTAACTACAAAAGTGTATGATATCAGTACCGAAAGAAAATTCTTCCAGCAACAGATTTGCGTGCCATTCAGTGACTGCTTCAAATGCTTCACCTTTATGAGATGGCCAGTGACATATGCTGCACATTGCATCAACAACCACTGTTCTTTGACAGTTCGGTTATCATTGACCTTGACTACAACCTCTTGAACCCTGATGACACGATTCAGACCAGATTTATGGTGTGGGCTGGATGAATGGAGATGCAGCATAGAGGGAGCATACACTTGAACTTTGTCTGTAGAGATGGCTGCATTTAGTGGGTTTTTGTAGATGCTTTCTTTTTAAGTTTCGCTTCCTGTGGACTTCCAGGAGCTAGTCCGTGAAGTTGTCCAACTAGGTTGTATTTCTAGAAGGTCCTATGAGTCATTTATGGGGCCCAACCTTTAACATGAGCCAACTATGTTCATGTCTAATATACCTCATTTGCAAGCTTCACGAAGTATCTCCTTTAGACCTAGAATGAGACTCGCCCTCAAACGTGTCATGTAAGCCTACAGACGCACTTCGTCCAACTGGGTGGGTAGACCTTGATTATAATTATTTTTGGAGTCCAATGATGAAAGGCTGGTCTTTGGAACACCCCCTTCCCTCCTCCCGTGTATCTCATTAAAAGGATAAGCTTAATATGTGATTTTGTGGATATATTTTGTATCATTTGATATAGTAATTTAACCACATCTAAACAAATTATAGCATTAGCAACTCATATTCTTATGTATTTCATTGTTTTATTGCTTATGTTTTGTATTGTTTATTAATTTACATACTTCGTTTCATTATATATAATGCTCTTAATAGTTATCTAAAATGCGAATTACATTTATAAAGATCGAAATATAGCCTATTTTTCATTTTAAAGAATTTAGTTGCCTTTTATACATATGTGCTGTATACGAATTTCACGTCCGTATGTGATGTATCACGTTGTAACGACGTGTGACACAGTAACCAAAGATGCAATACGCTCAAACTTGGTATCAAATGTTGCGCAGGACTCTAGGGAAGACTTCCATGAAAAGACAAGCTGGAATCAGCAGTGCATTGTGGTGTAATTGTGCAAGATATGTGACTGGGTATTCATGACCCCTAAGGCTGAAACACACTATTTAGCTGCATAATTGGTGAATATCTTAAAACCCAACCTGTGGACTTCCAGTAGCTAGTTCGCGAGGTTGTCCACCTAGGTTGTGATCCCAGAAGGTCCTAGACGCCATTTCTGGTGGCCAACCTTTTACAACAGGCAAAAGCTGAAAAACCCCTTTTGCCCCCTGGGTATAATGCAATTTTTTAAATGTACTACTAACTAATTTTAATTATAAGCAAAATTTATAACCACTGGTTAGAAAATTGCATATTTAATTAGTACTACTGCTGCTCACGAATGTATGAATATTCATTAGCAGCAGTATTACTGCTCAATAAACTTGCAATTTTTACATCTGTAACCAATATTTTGTGTGTGAGAAAAAGGTATATTTAACTGAATGCTACAACTGACTGTAAGTTCTTGTCATACCCTAAACCATGTGTTATACACATTCAACATGACTACAGGGTGTCATGGCTGTACCTGTGTATAAGACGCACCCCCCCCCCACTTTGAAAATTTTCCGACGGAAAAAAAGTGCGTCTTATACACGGAGTTTTACGGTAGTCCAAGTCTGGAAATAATATTAATTTTTGGTTGCTATTTTTTTTTATCTTGCCTACCGGTTCATAAAATTATCACTCTTGACACCATTTGTTTTTACAAAGAACTGTCAAATTACAGGGATTTTTGTATATTTTTCTGGGGCTCTTTTTGACATTTCTGGGACACTTTCTGACATTTCGGGGGCACTTTTTGACATTCCAGGGGCTAAATTGTCTCAAGCCCTTATTCATTTTCTTTTTTGCTGGACCATGGGAGTGTTGCATAAAGATTTACGATCAATCGAAAAGTTGCGATTAATCACAAGTATGAAAATGCACAAATCTGATTGGCTCAAATGCGCATATTTCCCGACTTACGATTGATTCCAACTCTTTATGGAACACCCCCCCTCACTACATATTTTAGGGTGAGGGGATTTGATTGATTTAATTGATTAATTTCTATGATCAAATATTGCTTCTGATATCTTGCTTTCCTCAATAACCAGGCAACTTGCACCACAGGATTGCAGTCAGCTAGACTATTGCCTCTGTCTATTTTTCTTTTCAGGACAAGACATGCAATTACACCTGGGATTATAATCCTGATGCCTAGCATTGTATATATACAAGTATACCAGGCCACTAACACCACAGCATGGGATCCAGCTATAGGACTTAAAGTTATGAAATTTCTTTTTTAGGTTCACAAATTTCAGAATATAATGTTTTGCTTTGTGCAAACACCAGGCCAAACACGCAACAGAATTTGGCGCCAGTGGCCTGGTTCTGTTTTCAGACCCAGCTGACTATGCTGTCGGAGATAAAGCATCAGTTTACCCTGACACTTGGTATCTACCAGGCACAGGGGTACAGAGGGGATCCCTGTCACCTGTATTGGGGGATCCTCTTACCCATGGCTACCCAGCCTTTGGTAAGATGAAATTGCCCGCAGAGTGTTTTTTCTGCATGATGCTTTTTGGTATCATCATGCTACAAATTTGCACAAAGTCAGTTTATAAGAGGCTCTGTATATTAAAATTGCGTATGTCTTACTTTGCATTTGCATGGATGCCAGGCCTTATACGCGGCAGAATTTGGTGCCGTTGGCCTGATCCTATTTTCAGACCCGGCCGACTACGCCGTCGATGACAACTTGGGGGTGTACCCCGATACTTGGTACCTTCCAGGGACAGGGGTGCAAAGAGGCTCCCTGGTTATTACAGATGGGGATCCCCTCACCCAGGGCTACCCTTCCTATGGTAAGATCGGGTTGAAGAAAGTCTTCCATCCTGCATGATGCTTTTTCATGATTGTTAAATACCTTGTTATGGTATTATCAGGCTTTCTCTTCATCTTGTTCTGATGGGCACCTGATGTATCCCTTCTCTTTGCACTCCACATACTTGCAGCAAAAATATGCATACATGTATATTTAACAACTATTTCTTTGTTTTATATTGTTGCAAATTAACCAGATCTCGGATGCATGGATGTCACTCCACTAACGACAATGAGACAAGCTTCTCCATTAACTTGCTCTTACTCATTTCACTTCAACAATTCCAGTAATTTTTTCTTCTTCAAATTTCTTGCTTTGCATCCGCAAACCCAGGCCCAAACCGCTGCCAAATTTGGCGCCGTTGGCCTGATTATATTTTCAGACCCGGCCGACTACGCCGTTGATGAAAGCTCCAGGGTGTACCCCGATACCTGGTATCTACCAGGGTCAGGGGTCCAAAGAGGATCCCTTTACAGTTACCAGGGGATAGGTGGAGACCCCCTTTCCCCAGGGTACCCTTCCTACGGTAAGAAAGAGAGCCGGGGAGTTTTATTCATCCGGCCTTATTAAAAATTTCTTCATACACTGTTTGTCTTCACTGATTCACCTTGTTATAGACATAGGAAGGGATGTCTCACTTCATTTCATAGTTTACACATTCTAATTTCTTGCTTTGCATCTGCACGAACACCAGGCCCAACATGCTGCAGAGTTTGGCGCCGTTGGCCTGATTATATTTTCAGACCCGGAAGATTACGCTGTTGATGAAAGCTCCAGGGTGTACCCCGATACCTGGTATCTACCAGGGTCAGGGGTCCAAAGAGGATCCCTTTTCATTGACCAGGGGATAGGTGGAGACCCGCTTTCTCCAGGGTACCCTGCCTATGGTGAGAAGGAGAGGGACATTTTCTTCATTATGACTTGTTTATTCATTCTTTATGTACTGTGTGTCCTAACTGATTCACATTGGCACTGCTAGTAAAAGCCAGGTTTCTATTCTTTTCTTCATCATGATGCTTTGTTCATTACATTGATACATTCATTAAATCTGTGCATTTCCTCACTATTTTCATTCTATTTTCACTATATGTTCATACACTAGGTGGATGTAATTATTTTATCTCTTTAGGATTGCTCTTGATCTGCACCACCTTCTCATTATTGGTTGTTATTTCATTGCTAATATGGCACAGTGACTGCACCTTACTTGTTGGTTTGTGCCATTCTCACACTAATCATTGGTCGTTATTTTATTGCTAATAGGGCACAGTGAAAGCACCTTACATGTTTCGTTTGTGCAATTATCACACTAATCATTATTATCTTTTACTTCTTATCATGGTTTAATAGTATCATAACAATATTTCATATTTCACACCATTTCATTTCTAGGCTGATCGAGCTATGGTGTTTTTGACCTTAGTGGAACGGAAAGTCTTTACATAGTTGATAAGCTTTCTTATTGAATCATTTCACTCATTTCAACCATTTCACAGGCAAGGCAAGTTGCTGCTTTTTGTGTATTCTGAAAGATCCAACTTTGAAGACCCTTAACAAAAATTAAGTTGAATTCAAGGTTATACCCACCCATTTGGTACCTTGAACTTAATTATAAGCATTTGAATATTAGAGCTATATTCCATCATCATCATCATTTTCACATATTTTTTCTTCATTCTCATTATTTTTTTGCTCATATGGCAGGCAAAGCAAGCTGCAGCTTTTGGGGCGTTGGGGCTTATATTGTATTCTGATCCTGCTGACTATGCGGTAGACTCGGAGTCGATGGTCTACCCGGACACGTGGTACTTGCCTGGGACCGGGGTCCAGCGGGGCTCTCTTTTTATAGACCAAGCCATAGGAGGTGACCCCTTGTCCCCAGGCTATCCGTCCTATGGTACATGCTTTAATACATTTCCTGAGGGGTGTTGCATAAAGACTTGCAATTAACAGCAACCAAAAATATAAAAATCCATTGTATGCTATTAAAATATATTTGAGTTCATGCTCAAGGTGCATTAGATTGTGTTTGATCCATTAGCTAGTACAAAGTTGCATTTGAAATCAAACGATAATTATCTTTATGCAATGGACAGTTGCTTTCAATTACAAAGTTGCGTGCAATTGATCGCAACTCAAAGTTTTATACAACACCCCGCGGTTTAAATATCCAAGTCACACTACCAAACTGACTCCATACTGACCAATAATCTACCAGATCTGACCTATTCATGACAGTTCATATGTTACCATTTTTTTATTGGCAGTCTTTCAGTGGACTAGGTTTGAATTTGTTTCCTAATATTTTTGTTTGTCTCATCAGGGGGCTACTTTTCAAGCTTGCTTTCCTGAATTTTGTTTTACCTTGTATAAAATCATAAGAAATTACGGGGTCTGTACGTTTGATCAATTTTGGCTCTCTTTGGCATTTTGTGGGTGTAAATCGCTTTAATTGAGCCCCTGTATATTTGTATTTCTAATACTGAATGCCATTTTGAGTATGTATGATTGTGATTAGTATAACTGTGCCTGAACCAAATAGTGACTATTCAAGTGTTTCTTCCAGAAAATAGATCAAATTTGAAAACAAAGCAATAGGGGATTGAGATACAGGCAACTATGAGACTAAAAGTATCTGTACCATGCAACTTACTTATAACTATATACTTTCTCCTCCATTGGTGCCTGATATTGACATTTTATCATGTTTATTTGGTCTATTGGTTGTCTTGTTAGTGTACTGGTGTTTAGCTGCTTTGAAATGAAACTCAATCTTCTTTTTCAAAGAAAATACTTACTATAATTTTACTGTTCAGCATTATTGTCTATCCAAGAAAAAACACTTGCATAGCTTTACTTTATGAACAAATAAGCAGAGAAACATACATTTTGTGACCCAAAATATTTTGGGAACATACTCCTTTCATGGTTTTCACATATTCATCTGGAAATTTATATCAAATTATTTAATTCAAGTTCATTTGTAAGGATAAGATATTGCTACCAATGCACCATTTTCCTCTTATTTTGGAATTTATTAACAAGATGTTTTAATTACCTTTTGCATATTGCTGTATTTCACATCACTACAGTATCTTGTTTTATATCATGATAGAGTAAACTTGATTGTCGTATTAATACAATATTAATTTTTCAAATTCCATCCCGTATTTATGATCATATTTCAAACATTTCAGCCTTTTGCACTCTCATACTTTCTTTTGGATAGAGACAAGTGAAATTATTTGTACAGTTCACAAACTTGTTCATTTGCATGCTATGAGATACAGTTGTTAAGCATGAGATAGACATAAAATGCATGCAGTGTAGGTCTAGTAAAAAAAAAATTGCAACTTTTGAGATAATGAGTTCATTTTTATCGAAAATATGTTTTTTGAATCAAAGTTTGTATATTAAAATGTAACTTCAGATTTGATTTTGGGATATATAATTATTTTGAGGTATCTTTTTTTTTGTGGAGGGGGACTCTTCCAAGTTATTAAATTTGCTCCTCTTTGAGAAAGGAAACTTATTCAGTAGGTCATTTCATTATTCTTACTGGGATATGCAATCTGCTTGCTTGTATTTTTAGATATTTTCAATTGATGGCATAGCTATTAGTGTTAACCCTCTCTCCATGTGGAACCTTGCCCCCTGTCAGTGTCACTTGACATACTTCATATTCAAAGGTGTAACACAGGACCGTTCTTGAAGTAAAATTAAGTTTTAAAAATGACCCCCTATTTGCGGCATTGTAAGTCCATTTTCAGCAAATTATTTCCCCCATTTCACACAAAAAAGGGTACAAATTGGCATGCAATTAATAACTAAATACCCCATTTTGCCCCCCCCCACCACCCCACCCCCTGTGTCCCCCAGGGGTTGTATTCTGAAGTTAAAATTTATTTATTTATCTACGTCATATCTACGGCACTAAAATATATTTTAGCAAATCGCTATTCCTTATTTACAGTATAATATTTTAGTGACGTAGATATGACGTAGATACAATAAATTTTTAGCTTAAAATCGTTTTCAGAATACACCCCCAGGCCTTGCTCCCACCCCCCTCTGTGCCCCACACCCCCAGTCTAGAGCGACCCTAGCTATGCCACTATTTCTATATTATTATCTAATTGTTTCGTTTTCACTAAAAAAACTTAACAGAATCTGCCTACAAGAATGCTGAGGATTCAGTTGGTCTGCCCACCATTCCTGTTCATCCTATTGGGTATGCTGATGCAAAGAGGATTCTTGAGTAAGTAAAACAATTGGAGAAAGGATGCAGAGGTGTTCTTAGCGTTTCCATTTCTAAGTGTTCAACAGAAGGAAAACAAACGGTGTGCCATTTGAATGTGGAAAAGCATGAAAAGTACATTTTATTCCCCTGAAATATTTGTCCATTAATGCTGAAATGGGTTGAAAATATTTCTACTCTTTTGATATTGGTGTGGGGGGGGGGGGGGGGGGGGGGGGGTTACACATATCATCTATGAATTATATTTTCATGGAGATTTCAAGTTTTCAAGTTATATTGACGGTAAAATGTTTTGAAAGTCTCAAATATTTTGCAATTCAGTTTTTTTTAAAGGCTGAATAAGGCCATAATTAGAATTTACGTTCAAATTAAAGTGTTTATGCACCCCCCCCCCCCCCCCCCCCACACACACACACACATGTACATGTATGTTCATGTTGTACCAAATTGAAATTATGAAATAGTTTTGGAGTTAATATGCTGATTTGTTGATAATGTTGTGTTGCACAGGCAGCTGGCGGGGACTGAAGCACCAGAGGACTGGAGGGGGAACATTGAAGGCTTGACGTACAGGCTGGGTCCTGGATTTAACAATGGCAGGTGAGACTGAGAAAATCATTACAAAAAGAAACATACAATGACAACCATATCAACAACAGCATACAAAAAAGCATTTAGCTATTTTAATGTTTGTAAATGTGTTTGAATTTGATTGTACATACCACTGCAATTTGGCTTGTAGCTGTGAATGCAACATTTTGTTTGTTGCATACAATTACCATTAGTATTATTGTTATTATTATTCAATTGGGCTTGGAGAGAAATCAACCTGCTACTTTAACAAATTTACATAAAATTATCAAATTTCCAATTTACATAAAATTATCATTGAGATATATTTTGTTAATCTAATTTATATGTATTTATTACCATAAAATTGTCAAACTTTATTACTAATACTGTTTAATAGGTTGAAGTCAACACACAGTTTAAAGAGTGGCACACAGGGGTATACAACAGATTTATCTTTCTTTATGACTGAATAGGACTGTGAATTTCAATAAAAGTCAATACAAACTATGAAGAGCAGCGCATGCATATATGGAAGTATTTTGCTTTAAAATAAATTTGTCTTTTATTTGTATTGTTTAGGACTGTGAAGTTGGAAGTCAATACTCAGAATCAAGAGCGGCCAACTTACAACACAATAGGTATCATCAAGGGATCCTTAGAACCAGGTAAATGGGGGACAGGGTTATATTCTTTATTTATCTGTTAACCTATTCAAGACTATTTGATTGTGTTTGTAACAGGCATTCTCCATTTTGTTATGCCTAGGTGTTGACATGTCCAGTGGAATTGCCCGTCTCTGGAGATGTCTGCAATGTATTTTTCACAACATTTGTTATATTTTTAATTTCTATGATTTATTCTGCTTTTCTTGATAAATCCGTTATGTGATAGTGGGCAACCATCATGATGCCTGGGTGTTGTACCGCGGAGCTGTTGACCCGTCCAGCGGAACTGCCCGTCTCTGGGAAATGTCTGCAATGTATTTTTTCCAACATTTGTCATTGTTTAAATTTCTTCAAACATATAGAGAAACTGACCAGAAATATAATGTGACTGAAAAAGAGCAAAGAAAATGGGATTCCAGCAGGATTCGAACCCGAGACCTCCGGATTGCTAGACCAGGGTTCTTACCGACTGAGCTATATAAAACCCTGTGTTCGGTGTTCGTCCCAGAAACCCCTTAGCTTTCACCGCTCGAATGTCAGGTTGATAATAGCTTCTGACCATTCGAGCAATGAAAGCTAGGGGGTTTCTGGGACGAACACCGAACAAAGGGTTTTCTATAGCTCAGTCGGTAAGAGCGCCGGACGGTCTAGCAATCCGGAGATTTCGGGTTCGAATCCCGCTGGAATCCCATTTTCTTTGCTCTTTTTCAGTCATGTTTAAATTTCTATGATTTATTCTTCAAGTCTTACGATTCTGCTTTTCTCGATAGACCGGTATGTGATAGTGGGCAACCATCGTGATGCCTGGGTGTACGGAGCTGTTGACCCGTCCAGCGGTACAGCCTGTCTGTTGGAAATGGCTAGAGTGATGGGCAAGCTGGTCAAAGAAAGTAGGTATCAGTGGAAAGATAAATATCTAACCCATTCCCTTCAAGATTCTGTAATCTCCATAGACTTTGTACATAAAATACCAGGTTCCCTTGGCAAGTGGTTATGACTCTATTCCTATAAAAGGCTTAAAGGTGCACCTGTAAAGTGTCAGATATTGCCCAAAATGACATTTGAGACTTCAATCCTATACCAAAATCATTGTAAGATATGTCCAAATGATGTGAGAAAGTTTCATTAAAAAAGCGAAAATTTGCGTGAGCTTTTACAACAAATTACTGTATGACGTTTATGAGGTTTATGACCGTTTATTAACGCTCTTGAGCTGAATCATAGGTATCATCATACAAAAGGGGCATTTGAAAAAATCTAACCCTATTTTATTCTTCTCTTACCATAAGCTAAACAACACGGTAGAAGAGAAACGAGGAAGCTCCAAGTAATTTTCGTGGAGTTAGACACTTTACAGGCCTCCCTTTAACAGTTACTCGATCATCAATGCCAAGAGGGTGTGCAGGATTGTTCATAGAGCAGGGCCATGTGACTTGTGTGCATATCTTTTGCAGTTAATCAAAGAGCATACTGCTAATGGCCCGGTCAGATATCAACGGATATCGGAAACGTATGCCCAACGAATAGACAATTTGCGAAATTAAATTATCCGGTGATGAAAGTCGTCTCCATTGCTTCATGTACAAAACATAGAACAACGTACATCACCGGACAAGGAACGGACAAGAAACGTATAGAACGGATGGAAAATTTAGCTCTCCGTTTGACATCCGTTTGCGCAATCCGTTGATATGTGACCGGGCTATTAACTATGAACATGGTGCCCCCTGTGAGTTCTATGGAAAGGGTCCTCTTATATTCAACACAGTCATTTTAAAGCTCACCTGGTTTGATGTTAGCCCAGTTGGTCAAGTAAATCAACATTCTTTACAAATGAATGATCTATTATCCAAACTTCATTGGCCATACAACTAGAAAAAGTCTGTGTCATTTGGATGCCTAGTTGACTGAGGATGTAAAATTTAGCATTAACCTATTGAAGACAATTTGATTTTGTTTTAACATGCATTTTCTATAGACTCCAGCCCGAGTATTTTCATGACCAGTCCTGAATTGGTCAATGAAATGCTAATAGCTGCAAGCTTTTTAATGGTCATTGGTTAGTGGACAAATAATAATTTTACATTTTATGCTCTACCGATGAGAAAATGTCCCCTGAAAATGTGAATGCATTTTTAGTCCATTATTATCAAATAATGACTTTGCTAATCCATGGCTTTCTATGCGCAATAAACTTTCTGTGATTGTTTCCCCGTAGATAAATGGCGCCCTCGAAGGTCCATTGTGTTTGCAAGTTGGGGAGCTGAAGAGTTTTCCCTCATTGGATCCACCGAATGGGTTGAGGTAAGACTTTTACTCTCTTTGTAATTTGATATACATTTATTTATTTTTTATTTGTCTTTTTATTTTTGTTTGTTGATTTTTTATTTTATCTGTTGTCATTGATAACCATGTGGTATTTTTTGTGGTGTGTTTTTTTTTTTAGAATTATGTTTTCATAAACTTTAATTGTTCATTACTATGTTCAGTATAATTTTGTTATTCACTATAATAATTTAAAGTGTATACTATTTTGGGCTATCAATATATATATATATGGGCAACTCCAGCGTCACGGACATTACAAATCAGAGAATGCACTAAGAGTATAATTTTTGCAATTTGATCATACTTTATCATGAGATTTAACCATCTCTTTCTCCTCCCAGTAAGTTATAGTCAAGTCTGTATTGATTATTGAGACATGCATGTTCAAGTTGAGCAAGGAATTTAGTTTTATAACTAGTTCAGAGTACTGAACTATCTGATAACCAATACAATTTATTAAAACTTAAACCAGGAAGGTAGTAGTCCCTCTGTTTCTTGGGATTTCTTATTTCTGGGTTAAAGTAAGACATTTGCATAAGAAAATAATGCTTGAAAATAGTTAGCTCTGCTTTTTTATGCTTTTCACTGTGTATGTAATGTCTGTGACGTAATGTCCGTGACGCCATTCTGGACAAACCATCAAATATTTTTTGTAAATGCTCTTGATGTAATTTATGATACCACATTCTAGCTTTGCAAATGAATTTTGAACTAAATTGAATTAAGACTTGTGCTTCTACAAAAACTTGTATATCTAAAACGTCACGGACATTACACATCAATGTTGTAAGAATCAAGATTTTATCCAATAACAGTTTTCAAAATTTTCTTTTCTATTATGTTAAAACAAAGCATACACTAGACATTAGAAGTAGAATTATCGTTCTGAAGTGATCCATATTTTAAAATGTTATTTTACAAACAATGCATGCAGATTTCATCATTTTGGGGAGTAATACATACAATTTTTGTCCAACTTCAATGGCCAAACCAAAAAAATATTCTGCATTGAATTTCAAACTTTTTTCCTTTAGTCATCAAAATATAGTCCTTCCTCATTACTATCCAGTAGTTACCAAGGCTGTCCCATGAATTTCATTTTTCCACCCTTGGGTAACATTTTTCGTGGAATTGCCCATATATCAATTTTATATCATCATGTTATTTTTGTTTACTTCTCTTCAGGAATTCATCAAAAACTTGGGCTCCAGAACAGTTGCCTACCTGAATGTGGACATTTCTGTGAACGGCAACTATACCTTCAGACTGAAATCAACTCCCAGCATAACTGATGCCGTCTTTACTGCCACCAAACGAGTAAACAACAAAAGATTTAGGACCAGGGGGTGTATTCTGAAAATGATTTTAAGCTAAAATTTATTGTATCTACGTCACTAAAATATTACACTGTACAATATGGAATAGCGATTTGCTAAATTATATTTTAGTGATGTAGATATGACGTAGATAAAATAAATTTTAACTTCAGAATACACCCCCAGAGTCTTTCCTTATCCTAGTTATGGGACCTAATCCCACTGCACACAGCACAATCCAATCCCATCCAATGATCGAGGATATGAACTATAATACATGCTTCATAAAATATGCATTTATTGCTTTAAATAGTTCAGATGCGCAGGTACTTGTCAAAGTTCTTTCAGATTGTGTAGTGTGCAATGGGATTTAGAGATGTCAGTCAAAGGGGGCAGTAAATGGGGCAATGTCTCCCTGCCCCCTATATACTCCCCCCCCCCCCCCCATAAGACATCCTTCCACCTCGCTGCACTTATAAGAAAAAAACCAATGAAACGCCTTACATATTACCCCCTCCCCTCCTCCCTTGTCCCCATCCGGGTTGACCCTAAAGAGGGCAAATAGGTGGTGGGTGGGGGGGGGGGGGGGGGGGGGAGGATTCTGATGAGAGGGTCAACAAGACTAATATTTGGGTTATTTCTGCATTATTTAATCCAATGTTGTGACCCGAATTCCAAGAATACTGATTTTGATGTGATGTGTTCATGTATGTATCGTTGTGCAAAGACCCCTGCCCACCCCCCCCCCCCCCCAATATCTTTGCCGATATCCACTATGGGTTCAGTATTTCGATCGGCCCTATCTGATGAAATTCTGTTGTTTAATACATTTGTGTGACAGGTGCCTGATGCGCCTGTAGAGGGCCACAAGAAGACTGTGTATGATACCTGGTTAGCCAGGGCCCCAGCCAACGGATCAACTCTGCCCAAGTAAGTCTTATTACTAGATCTCTCATTATTTGTTCACTCTTTGCTCCCCAACATAAGATGTAAGAATGCAGTCGTTTAGACAAATTGTATCTGATCCTTCTTTTTTTTACTCTTTGCTTTCTTTTTTTTCTTTTTTTTCTTGTTCACAATTTATTTATTATATTCCTGCATGTCTCACAACAATCAATTTCCTACATAAAATAAACTGTCATAAAGTCGAAATAGCTTGCCAAATTATAATGTAAGAATACATTCATTTAGACTTTTAGAAAATTTAATTAGATATCATTATTAAGTCATTGACAATATTTTTCTTGGAATATTATAATATTCTTTTTTAATGTTCCATGAATTGACGGTAAATCCTGCTTAGTATTAGTTGAGTGAAAGTATGTGTATAATGCATATAATCATACTTTTATATTGTGTGCATTTAGGAACAATATAATCAGCAAAAATTATCACCAGTTGTAGTTTTAAAATAGTTACAATCGATTTTAGCATCTTTTTAATCACTAAAAATCGATCCTAAAATCCAATTGAGTGTTTAGTTACTATGAACAATTTTCTTTACAAATCTGATTAGATATATTGTGTGCTATTTACTATATTGTGTGTTTAACTTTAGGATTCATAGTTCATTCTTTCATCTTGTTTAAAATGAGCAAGAAAATAAAATAACCTCAAATTAAAAAGATCCAGTGATTGTAGAGGTATTTGCTTTAAATTGCCCACTGTTAAATTCACGTTTATTTCCTATTTAATTATTTTAAATGTGAATCATTCCTATTGTTTGCCCACAGAGTTAGTAATATTGGATCTGGTAGTGACTATGCAAGTTTCCTGGGTGAGATAGGTGTGCCCTGTGTGGATCTAAGATATACATATGACAGGGTAAGAACCAAAGAAATATTCATACTGCGTGTCACAACTCATCTTTGCCTTTTGCTGCTATTAATTCTACTTCGTATTATGTAAAGCTGTTAAAGAGATCTAGTAACTATGATATACAGGGTGGCCCCAAAAAACCGGAACGGGGCACTTCCAAAAATATAGTAACAAATGTATTATGTCCATCGGATAGAGTGTGTTTTCAAATGAACAACGATACCAAGAACAGTCAATTTGGTCGTGTAGCTTTTGTTTTAGGGCGCTGTGAGTGACACCATGTCAGGTTCTCTTTTTTGTCAATTTGTATTGAGCCAGCGCTTGATGAATCGCACGAACCGCCGTTCATAGCGTTGAGCATCGCGCACTATTGTTAGTGTGCACTCAGCCGTGTGCCGAGAGAATGGGCATGGTCGCTGAATGGTATTACGGGCAAGGAGTGCGGTTAAACTGGCATTGACCAGGTCGAAATCGACATAAATCGGCGCCTGACATGGTCTCACTCACTGCGTCCTTAAACAAAAATGACCTGACCAAAATTACTGTTCTTGGTATCGTTTTTCATTGGAAAGGACACCCTTTCCGATGAACATAAACATTTTGGTATTATATTTTGGGAAGTGCCCCGTTCCGTTCCCTAACCCTAACCCTAACCCTAACTATTTTGAACCCCAAAACAAACATATAAAATGTAAAGACCAAATAACCAATGATATACCTCCTTGTACGAAAACTGATATTTCCATATGTTTTGTACACAAATCACGAAAATTGAGCGATTTTCGGGCTGACATGCATAGACAAAAGGTCACGTGACTTTGTAACGGTCGGTCCGATTTTCGAAATTTTTGTTTTTAAATATGCGCAAGACCCAAAAGAAAAAAGTCACCAAGCAGCGGCGCGTCATCTTACCGCGTTTTGGAGCAATAACAAAAATTGCGGAGGGGGGGGGGCCATTATGCCCCCCCCCCGGCCTTCTTAGGGTTAAAGAACTACTAAGGATAAATGTGAGTTTGGTTGTTTAAAACAAAGTTACTTTATCCCTAATGTGTGTTAGATTTATGATATCTGTATGTATTTATTAAAGGGTATGATGACTTGGGTAACAATGCTAGAGAGTCCTCTATCTAGATCATTGTTTCAAGTACTATAGACAGAAATACTGAATGATTTTAAAGCAATATTTTGCCAATAGGGCTTGTCAAACTGGTTAACGTTTTAATTTTTTTTCCCCTCCTCTTTTTTAATACAAAGTGTCATTATTCCTTGCCTTTGGATTGTTATTTTTAACAACTCAGAGCAAAATTGTTCCGTTTATCAAACAAATATTACATTAATTAATAATGCTTTTAATTGCCACTATCCAGTCTCTAGGTATATCGAGCTACCCCCTCTACCACTCTATGTACGAGACCTTCTTCCTGATGAGCGAGATCATGGACCCATCCTTTCAGTTCCACGTGGCCCTTGCCAGGGTGTGGGCGGAGCTTGCACATCACCTTGCCGACAGCCTGATCATCCCCCTGGATACCATCAACTATGCCAACCACATCTTGGGGTCCGTCGACACGCTGAAAGGGTACTACAAGGAATCAATGGCTGAACAGGGCATCACATGGGGTAGGTTTTCTCGGTGAGGTCATAATAAAACCTCATACAGAATTTAGCCCCTTTTATCGGCTCCTTTGCAATTAATTATGTACAAATTCTTTGCCTATGGGAGCCTGGTGGGTGCTGTATTCACCATATGATGACATAAATGGTACCCTGGGGTACCAAATGAATATCCGCCATTTTGTTAAATTATTTATTTATTTTTTAGGGCTGTACAGGGGTATAGCGTGCATACTTGCGCGCGCTGCACTGCATGCACAACGCAATACGGTTATGCTTCGAGTGGACACAAGATGGCGCTACACAACGCGGTACCCCGGGGTACAACGGTACCCCGGGGTACCGCGTGTGTCATATAGGGATTGCAAACTCTAGTAGGGAACCGATTAATTTTTATTTGCTTGAAAATTATATATTTTGCCCTTTTTGTGCCAAATAAATGGCTTATATTGAAATATTGAAGTCTGATCAACCTTCGTCAATAATTTCCCCTCTAAAATTGTATACTAAACATTTTATTACAGGTTTAGTACAATTATGTTAGTGGATTCTCTGGGAAATTTTGTACACAAATGTACACAATATTTATCGCTCTCGTGACAGATTTTCACTTCACTGAGCCTATATCGATCGCCACTATTGTGCATGCCAGGAACTTATGCTGTATAGGGTGCAAGGTTGAATAGAAGCGAATACAATGTCATGGTCAGGTAGATATCAATGGGTTATATTGTGCGCGCCAAATGTGGTATCTCGCCCAGTCCATTCAAGAATCTTGTATATGGCCATTTAAGCATTCTATTCAACTGCAAAGTAAAACGGACAGTTTGATTAGCTTTTATTACAATTTAATTATTTTCTCTCCAGATGCCATCGATGAAGCTGCCAACAACCTCCTGGATGCCACTACATCATTTCACAGCCGTGTAGAGGAGATGGAGAAGGATGAGTAAGTATGAAATATTAAATGTCGCTAGTATGCTCCCCAGGGAGTTGAGAAAGTATGCAATATCATTGTGTGGGTTTGAACTGTACCTGATGACCATGGGTAATAATAACTTGCGCTGAGAAACCCTGTATTAAGCGATATATAAATGCAAGCTATTATTATAATTATTATAAAGCACACTTTTCTATAAATGCCTTTGATACTTGAGCCATTACATACATGTAAAAATAGAGAAGAACAAAACTAACAAGTCTCGCTCCATAATTCAACATCATAATTACATTAATAACTCTAAATAATGATTGGTATACCAATCATGAGATCCTTATTTTGAACCCAGTTAATGCCCACTATGTTTTAATATCCTTCAGCAAGACAATTAATTTACTATTGCTGCTCTCTACCCAGCTTTATAAATGGGGACCTGGTAGGAGGTGAATGATCTTTACAATGCCCATGACTCATGAGCCACTTGGAAGGAATGCTTCTCAGGGAGTGAAGATGGTGCACATAATGTGTGTGGGCTAACGTTGTATCCTATGTCCGTGGTAATAATAGTGTAGAGCACTTAATAGAGAGATATTTTGTATCATGTTAGGCACTACATGTATATAAATCAAACCTTGTATTTGTTATTCATGTCAAATATTTTGTCTCCTTCACAGTCCATTTGCCGTTCGTGCCGTCAACGACCAACTCCTTCAGTTTGAGCGTGCCTTCACAGATCCCCTCGGTCTGCCTGGCAGAAATCTCCAGCGCCACGTGGTGTTCGCGCCGAGCAGCAAAGACGCTTACAAGGGTGACGCATTCCCAGGCATCGTCGATCTCATGTTCGACGTGGAGAACCCACCGGCGGGCGAGGAACCCGACTGGGAGCCGGTCAGAAAGCATATGTCTGTTGTGGCTTTCATCCTTCAGTCAGCTGCATCCACTCTCAAAGAAGTCGACATTCTTTACAGGGAGTGATTCAACTTGCAATGCACCAAAAATGACATTTTGAACATACCTTGTCACATCCGAATCCCCTATGATAAATCTTGTTTTCAACAACTACGTCCACCATACACTACACGATACAAATTATTGATTCAGTTAATATTTTACCTCTGAGAAGAGGTGTTCTGGTCTAGTGGTCAGACCTTTGCTCTTTACACTAATCGGCCCATGTACAAAACCAAGTGCCAGGGATTTGAATACTCTATGGCATTTGTGTGTATTGTAACTCACAAAGATGCGAGCTTGGCACTCGAGGAGTTAAATAATCATAATGTATAAAACCGCACACATATATTAACAGCACCCCTGACTTAGGATTGTCAATTTAAAATAAATGGTAGTAAATTCCTTGATTTCAAAATGATGAATCTATGCCGAAGATCAGTGTAAAATAATCAACATCTAAATATTCCAAGCGATAACTGCTAGTGGTCTTGCAATTGATTACCACTAGTGACAGGTTGTCATGCTGCTTCCTGCATTTTGGGGTAAGCACTTTCGGATATGACGCGAATGTTCAAAAGTAATTTACCGTATTCATATGTACATGATTTTAAAGCTGATTTCGTTTTTGCAATTGGTTAGTATTGTGTTTGATAGTAAAGTAAAGGATTAAACTTATTTGTTTTAACTTTCCCGTAGTGTTATACTCAATATAATACAATCCTGTGCATTTATTTGTACTGCAATGACGATGAAAAATAAATAATTGCAGAAATCATAAATCAAACATACACATTACAGACGTGTTGTAAGCCCCCGCTCGCGCGTGTGTTATATGAATGCCACTTCCATACATTCGTGTCGTACCCAAAAGTGCTTACCGTAAAACTCCGTGTATAAGACGCACTTTTTTTCCGTCGGAAAATTTTCAAAGTGGGGGGTGCGTCTTATACACAGGTACAGCCAAAAAAAAATAAATAAAAAAAATTTAGAATTTTTTTTTTGGGACACCCGGTAGTCATGTTTAATGCATATTAAACTGGTCTAGGGCATGACAAGAGCTTGATATAAGGGGAAACATTTATCAAAATATACCTTTTTCCTACATAAATTATAGTGGTTAGCAAAACAAAATGCAAGTTTTTAAGCAGTAACACTGCTACTAATTGAATATTCAGATATTCATGAGTAGCAGCACTCATTTAATATTCAATTTTCTAAACAGTGGTTATACATTTTTCTCAACAAAAAAGTTATTAATGAATTTAGTATTTTGCATATTTAATGAGCATTGCTACCTCATGAATATATGAATATTCATGAAAAACAAATATTCTAAAAAAAAAAAAAAAAAAAAAAAAAAAAAAATTATAGAAAGTTGGGGGTGCGTTTTATACACGAGTGCGTCTTATACACGGAGTTTTACGGTAATACCCATTTTGGTTTTGTCAACACATGCTGCAAGATTTCTCTCTCCACAGCACATGGCAAACCCAATGTGGTTCTTGGTTTGTTTCCCTGGAAGAACTGGAGTGGACTTACGGAGGAGTTTAATGTGACTTACCTCTATGGATGTGATCAAAAGAATCTTGTCATTCCAATCAAGTTTATGTGAATAGCGCTGTAACAAATAATGCTTGTTCTAATATTAAATATATACAGATTTTTACATTTATACATGTGTCAAATTAGGAATGCTATAAACATATATTATGATTATATGATGTAATGTTTGTGCCGTATAGAAAATCTGAAATAATAGCCTTTTAAACAATTCAAGCTGCTTAGTTGCTAGCTCGTATTTGTTTGTGTTCATGAACTAGATAATTTATCATAGATGTGATACACATATGAGAATACTGTTTATGATATTCTATTGGTGTAATACATAAATGATGAGAGTTTTTGTAACGCAAAAGGATTTTGCAAAAGGAAGTGGGTTTCAATGTGTCATGTTTGTTGATATCGAGGGGTGTCTTGTTATCACGGGGCCATCCAATCCTGGGCAAAAGTTTATTCATACATGCATGGACACCCATGCAATGTGCTGTGTGTTGGATAAAATCATAAAGAAGGGTGAGATTAAACTATTGATTTTTTTTTCAGGAGCATTATATAGTTATTATCAAGCTAAGAGGGTAGAATATCATTCCTCATAAAGTGGTTAATGCATTTTTAAAACTGTTTATTCATATATAATTGATGAGTTAATTCTGCTGCAAATTGAATGTTGCTATTCTAGAATTATGTATCAAGTTCATATGTCAACATATTCATAAATATACAGAATCTAATGTCATCTATAAACATATTCCAAAATAAAGGAGAATATTTCCGTGCGAGTATACATGTAGTTATACAATTTTTTGTTGTTTTGGTGTTCATCTATTACAAGAAGAATAATTGTAGGCCTAAATGTAAAGTGTTGCTTTATCACTGCACTGTTGTCTTTCTCATATACAACAAAACAATATAACAATTGTTTATTGATTGTGTCATTTTGAGATCTTCGGTATGCAGTTGCTGAACACATTTACTTGTTTGGTCTCGTAAGTACATACTGTATTTTTATGCAGGTTTTGTGGGTAATTATAATGTTGATAAAGTTCATCTGTTAATTGTTGTGTTTGTTGAAGTTTATTCATATAGAAATTAAAGAATGAATTTAGGAATTATAACATGGATGCTTCTTTTTATTATAAATAGAAAATTACATGGAAATGAGATTTGATATATGTTGTGTGACTTATGTTATATTTTGTTTTACATTAAGAGTGTAATTATAATTATATTTAATCTATAATTGTACACCATATAATTATGTCTTATACGTGTATTGGCAAAAATAAAGTTATGTGAATTTATATGAGAAACTTTTAAACAAAAACTTGCTTGAATGTGTCCGTTATTATTTAAGAATAGACTGAAAGTAGTTCATTAAACAAATTAAAACTTTACGTTTTACTTTTACCTCAAATGCTTTTAGCACATGAGAGCCGGAAATTTTGAACCAAAGTTTAAAAATGATTCTTTGTAGATCGTAACATATTTTTAAAATTGAAGTTGTAATATCATGGCCCCGTTGCAGAAAGACATACAATCGATGCTAAGATACAATTGATTGTAAGTTATGACTAATTGTAAGTCAGAAAATGTGTGCATTTCAACCAATCAGATTTGCGCATCAAGTCACATGATCTGACTTACTATTAATTGTAACTTACAATCGATTGTATCTCTTTCTGCAATGGGGCCCTAAAATGGTAGGAAGAAGAATATTAGGGGTAAAAGCAAGTATTTTTGAAGGACAATGAAATCTGGACAAATTGTTTTATGCACTATAAGACACTTAACCCGTTCACTTCGAGATTCTGAAATCCCCATAGACTTTGTACAGAGCCCACCCGGTTCCCGTAAGCAATGGGTTAATATAATACTAAGTAAATTATTTCTGAAATTTTTTATCACAATAGGTCAAGAAATAAGAAAACTATGGCTCTTTGGAAATATCCATTTATTTCTATGAGTGACTAAAATTGGCAACGCAGTCTGGCAAAGATGTGGACTACTCCCCATACATATTGTACACAAAATTTCAATTTTTTTGGTCAATTTTATCGAAATAAATATATTTACCCTCTGTTTGAGTTTAAGGTAAAGGACAGTAGTGGGAAACGCCCCACCCCCTAAAATTGAAATGTACGCTCTTATTACCAACCATGTGACAGAACATAGTTTTACTAACATGGGATTATACAAATTTGGCCAAGAAACCGCCTACTAATTGATATATTTGCAAAATTGTAAATTGATCTAGACCGGATAGATATCGCCAACGCGGAATCGCTCATACGCTACGTGTATTATGGCCACGTGCACGTACACGAGGTGTTCGATATACGGGCTCCCTAGCTTGTCGATATCTCCCCCAAGCGCTATAGCGGCATGGTCAGGTTTGAACGGGCAGTGGATTTATGAATTTCACAGGCGGATATTGGATTTCTTCCGATATTTCTGTATTTAACAATGCTTAGGTTCGGATTTTACCACACAAGCCCTATTTCAATACATATTCAACAATATTGATCAATATAGATGTATTCGGCTACTTTCCTGAAACTGGAATTGGGCTTTATTTTCTGTAGAATACTATTTTATACACAACATATCATAAGCTTGGGGAATGGGAAAGTGTGACTATGAAGAAAACTGAACAAATGTTTACATTTGTGTACAAAACATATATGGGAAGTAGCCCCATACAATTATCAGAGTGCGTTGCCAATTTGAGTTCCCCTTAGAAATATATGGACATTTTTAAAGAGCCATAGTTTTCTTGTTTCTTTGCTCGATTATATTCCTCCTAATCTCTTCAAGTCTATGAAAGCAACAGTTTGCATGGGTTTCAATCATTGTCCTTTAAATGAGTGTGTGTTTGTGTGTCTGTGTTCATATTGACTTTGTTTTTGTGAAAGTTGTTGTAGCGGTGTAGTGGTCAGACTGAATGGGGGGGGGGGGGGGGGCAGACCCTGTTCCTATTTCTTCGTTTTTTAATGGATTTTCCCCTTATCTTCGTTATTGTTTTTTTTTCTTCAAATATCCCCGCATATCCCCATGCCCCACGTAATATCATTGATCATCATCTCTATACCCTTACAAAAAAGTACCATGGTAATACCATGGAATCCATGGTTATACCTTGGTACCCATGGTATTACCACGGTAGCACCATGGTAATAGGCATATGGTACCCATATCGGTATTAATTACCATGATATACATGGTTTAACACCATGGTACAGAACTGGGGCCAAAATATTGTGTCATCATGGTATTGAACCATGCCATGGATTTACCATGGTACTACCATGGTAAATTTTTACAAGGGTAGTATCACTGATGCTTTACAAGTATGATATTATAGTCTATAGATATATACTTGAGCTCAGTTTTTATTCATTTTGTATTCATTTATTTTATAATTTCCCCCGGACCTCCTACAAATTGCTGCCCTGGGTGATGCAGTGGCATATTACTCGGGATCCCTCCGGGTCAACCCCAAAAGGGAGGGATGGTCACAAGGGCAGAATAATTTATGGCAATTAAATACAGAAATGGTGTCATACTGTCTTAACTTCTTTGTGTTTGTTTAATAAGGGAGGAGGTTGAATGGGGGTACAAGAATCACAACAGTGGATATGCCCCTGCACCCCCCCCCCCCCCCCCCCCCATTCCTTCATCCCCATGGTAACCTATTATCCATAGGATAAATACACCAGCCAGCACTCCCGCACAACGTTTTTCCCCTCAATTTTGCGTTCTTTAAAAAAAAAGGGCAGCGCGCGTGCACATTGGCCGCCCGGTTTTTGTGTACAAATATGAATCAAGTCGAGAGATCATTCACAAGTGGACTGACAGCATCTGTGGAATATGGCAACTGATACGAGTAATCGAGTGAGTTTTACAGCTCCTGCTGGTGAAAAACAAGCAACACCAACTAGAGAAATAAACACAGAAGAGAAAATCAAGAGGAAACCCCAGAATGTCACCTGTAAATATGATCGAAAAGTGATGAGAATTCGCTTGAATATCGAGGAATGGATGGATGAGCAATTGCGGGAATTGTACGAGTGCGAGGCAAGTATGCACCGGGGCAGCGCTGGCTTGTTTGCCAACGCCACTCCGTATGGTTAATTTAATTATGTCGCTGACAAATATATTTCATTTACATTGAATTAAAATTAAATGTATTGTCAATAACAATAATACAATCATCAATTCAATATTTACAATACATATATTTCAGATTACTAATAGAAATAGAAATAGTTAATTTGATTGATTTATTGACAATTTAATTGGGTGCTAAATAATTTTAAAAAATTAGATATCTACGCAGTTTTGTACGAGTCCACTTTTTATTTATAATTGTAATTTTTGTATCACTTTAAACTCAAAAATTTTGGTTCGTATCACTCACTGTACTTTTGTATTATCCCTTGATGGTCTGTCGTAATTTTGAGCCATTCTTGGGCGTATGACGACGGATGCGTCGCGGCTTCGTAAAATGCATTGGGTCAAAAAGTAAGCAGAACTTCAGTTCATGAGCAGCTATTGCGAGTGGAGAGAGTACCGTACTCCTGCAGTGCATGGGCGGGCGCCGTACCGATTACGTCCGTAGCTCGAGTGGCAAGATTGGTAGAGCGTTCGAACCCTGCCCACAGCGTTTGTCCTTCAGCAAGACAATTTATCCACTATTGCTGTTCTCTACCCAGGTGTATAAATGGGGACCGGTAGGAGGTGAAAGCCTTTATGTGAACGATCTTCTTGAGCCCACTGAGCACTTGGAAGGAATACTCCCCAGGGAGTGGAGATGGTGCACACAATGTGTGCTGGTTTGCATTGTATCCTATGACTGGGGTAATAATAAAATTGTAAAGCGCTTAGAGATGATTATCAATCGTGATAGGCGCTATATAAATAGTGGATATTATTATTATTATGTATGATGGCTCTACATAAGAAACTAAATAAATCAATATAATAATATGGCCAGTTGGCCACCCACATCAATTGATGTATTTAGTTTCATATTTATAGCCACTGTACATCCACACTATGTTCAAAACTAAAATGCGAATGAAGACCTACATGTATTCACGTCATGCATTCTTTACAAAGACATGCCCGTCATAGGACAGATTCTTTAGAATGCCATGGGCATGGCATGCCTCGCTAGAGAATGCGTTTACATCATTCATAAATATGATGATTAAATGTTATTTCCAAAGATAAAATGTCGCCTCTTGTAGTATTCATAATTGTTAATAGTCTTCAACTATTTGTCAATGAAGCAATGTTGAATATCTACACTGCAAACCAGAGCGTTGTGTGTGCCACAACATCATCAGTTCAAACTTTAGGGAAAAAACTCTTTGGTCTTTAAATGGAAACACAAAGCCTGATAAATGTCATCAGACTTTCCTTTTACAGTTCCCAGGCAGACATAGATTCAGTTTCGCCACTCAGCCAAAAGTTCATGGAAACTGAGACAATCAGTAACCTGAAGCAAATTTAATGTTCAGTGATCTATTAACTTTGTCAAATTCAACTAAAATTACTTGGAGCATTTAGATATATCTCGCATACCCTGTTGTTTGGCTTTTGGTAAAAGAAGAATGAAACGTCAAGGGTTTTTATTTTTTAAATGTCTCCCTTATTACAGAGATATTCAAGATTGAATTGGAAAGCGTTTGGGAACACTTTGCGATTGTAGTCTAAAGTATCCAATTTTGGATACTTCAATCGTCCATAGTTTCTGATTATGGATACTTTGCCTGAACGATTGAGGATAAAATATGTAGATAGACACTGATTTTCCGCGGAATTTTTGTTCCTTTTTTCTTTTTCGGAGCCCGTTCCGAAAAAAACAAAACCAGGACCCAATGGTGACGGTCGGGAACCGGTGTGACCGACCGAACCAACTCGGCTTTAATCATTATTGAATCAATTTTAAAGATATTTGCTCTGGCCTGTGGTAATTCCCCATTCCCCCAAATTTTGATGATTTGTGGGTGAAAATCATGATTTTACCCTTCTCATTGAATTTTGTATGGAGTTCTATGTAAACGGAATTTGCAGTTTTTCACATGTACAAAGTCTATGGCAAAACGGAATTTCCGTTTTTCAGGCAGGTAAAAACGGAATTCCAGATTTTCTGAAACGGAAAAGGCCTTTTTTTTTAAACGGAAAATCAGTGTCTCTAAATATGACGTCAATGTACACTTTTTTTACTAGGTAAACATTGTTCTTTTCTACAAAAATATCAGGCATCATTCAGAAGAATCTTGATTTAAGTCTCAAATATCACTTTTGGAAAAATCTTACAAGTTAATGGATCCCTTAAAGGAGACTTTCTCTAACATGCGGAGCAACTTTTAGTTGTACATTTACTTTTGTTGTTATATTTGTAGACATCATGATGTATGTGAGAGACTGATAATACATGTATACATGTATATTTGCAATAAATATCCATGGATGACAATCTTGCTGAAATTGTCACAACTGCATTTCTGTAAAATTGTATACAATCAGGAATAACTTGAGATCCACCAAAGAGAAAACAAAGTGCATCCAAAAGCACAACACTAATTAATGCAAAAGAATTCTTTTTTCTTTTCTTCAAGTGTACCATTTTTTATTTAGACTCACAGTACCTGAAAGCCACACTGTCAAGGTCTTTTATTAGATCAATATGCTGTCCGTGTGCAGTAGAGCTTAAATGGGCATTAACCCTATTATTGAATTGCTCAGTACTATACTTCATTACATATTAATCGTTCCATTTTTTATTTCTAAAGTTCAAATTTCTGCTGAATATTTAATGATCGTATCATTATTGACATTATTCAGTGGTCAGTCTCCATTATATTACCAGTGCTCATTTTTTTTTGTTTTTGTTATCAGCAATGTCGCCATGTAAATGTTCAAATAATTGAATCATTGGCTTATTGTGGGCGGACTTGTGGGGGGGGGGGGGGGGGGGGGGGAGGGAGACACCTAAATATGTAAATTTCTTTATTTTGTCAAAGATTTCTCCCTTAATGACGTGTATGTCGTTGAATAATAATTTGACCCACATTTAGAACGGAGAGCTCAGGCCCTCAGCTAACTCGTAAATTACACATGGTGCAAAGGTTGAACTGGAGCCATGCCTACTTCCTTCTTCATGGTGGCATGCTGACTTTCACACCTTTGGCTTTGCATTGTGATTTTGCCAGCAAGTAGCATTGAATGCCGGTTGCGGCCATGCATTGCAACCTTGATTCTGCACTTCTACCCACTCCTTATCTGATTCATAAACGCTGATACAAATGATCATTATTGTGATACATGTACTTTCTTTACTATGGATATTTCATGTCATATCTTTTCCCTTTGGAATTGTTTTTTCATGTGGAATATAAATTCATATGATTAAGACCCAAGTCGATAATTTTAATGTATCATGTTTAAAGTTGTGAGCACTGTTAAAAAAAAACTGGAAAATTTGGACTTTGGAAACACATGTGTCTTTGTGCTAATATTAATATATTTTGGTTTTGGGGATATGTAAGATAGCAATTAGTGCTATATACTCGCATTGAGCATGGTACTTACATACAAGTAAAGCCAATGAAGGGCAATTTAAAGAAATTCATCTAATTATTGTGAGATCCAAACCCAGTGCCCATGTACATGTTATTCATCTTAAAGACCCATTGTTGCTTCTTGCCACAATTAAAGCAAACAATTGTGGATTTCTATTGTCGCAGATTAAACTCACCCTTCAGTAGCTCCCACATTCTGCAATCAATCAGAAAAATCAATAACTCGTTCCTGGTTCTGCTTGCATGCCCACAACATGTACCCTGTGTCCCCCACCCAAAAACCCTCATAGGCAGAATTTCTGCAAGTCAGGATTCCAATTGTCTAGACTTTTGGCAGCTCAGTCTAAAAAAATGGTTCATAAACTTTTTTTAATTTTAAGCACATTTATCGGCTTTTGTTTGAGGATGCGTGCGTGATATTCAAATCGTAATGCAATTTAGTTTCGCTTTTGGTCAAGATCACAATTGAACATCATAATCTTGAATGTATGTGAAGTTCTGAACATAAAGTTCACACTATAAGACTAGATACCTTTTCAAGTCCATTGAATGAAGTGCTTTGTTATTGGAGCAATCTGGCTCTTTACTTGTGCAAGTATCCACAGATCTGTACGATCAATGCCAACTGAGATGTGTGACATGGCTTTATTGACTTCCATGCAGTCTTTTCTAATACTTTTTGCTTAGTCAGGGCAGGGTCCGGGCTTGCAGGTATTGTGGCACAGTTTGCCATGATTGGCTATTTGCTATCTAGATGTATTGGCAGGTAATGAGGCCCTATGGAAAATGTCATAATTTGTGTATCTTCAATGTGTTACTTTTTTCAATGCAGGCACTTAATGTACAATGTACCTTAATTACAACTAACGCTGCAAATTGTTCACCCAAAGACGAACTGAACTGTTTGTTTGCTGTGAGTATGGGTGTTTTATAGTATTATTTGCATCCTGCTATGAAACCACAAACCTGTACATGTGTAGGTGCTCAACAATTACTACAGGTTTTAAAACCAAAGATAAATTTACAAATAGGTTAAATGAAATTTCATATAACATCTATAGCAGATCAATGCTTGAGGTTTGTAGGCTTTGGAGTTGAAGGCAAGGGCGGATATAATGGGTTGATGGCACAAATTATGTACATTGTGTAGCACCATTACCACCAAACAAAAATCAAGCTCCCTTTTGTAATGTATAACAATTGGGTAATTTCCAATTTATATGGTGGGCGCTTTGTGGGAGGTGTCCTTTGTCAAGTGTTAATGTAGCGCTAATCAAATTTGGATTCTTGTGGTAATGGTGGTTTGGTTGAATGGTTATTTTTTGTTTGGTTAATTTCGTGATATTTTTCTCATTTTTGTAACATGTGATCAAACATTTACAAAGACAGAATTTTCAGTATCCCTTGTCTTAGGTTTGACTACAGTACATGTATACGTCACTTTTCTGGCACGTTTTATTCTATTTATTCTATTTATTGTATTAGTGATGTGCTTTTCTGGCACGTTTAATTCTATTTATTGTATGACTGTATTCGTGCTGTGTTTTTTCAATTGAATCATACATTTTTGACAGCACAGACCTGATGTGTATTTACTGTAGAAAAAGTAGAAAAGTACCTCCTCAGAGGAGAGACGGACACTGCTGGGGTCTTAGTCACATTTAGTGATATTATATCGATCTACCACACATACATAGCATTAAAGGGCAATGAAACCCAAGCAAAATGTTGCTTTCATAGTCTCGAAGAGATTAAGAAGAATAATCTCTGAAAGTTAGAGCATAATCGGGTAAGAAACAAGAAAACTACGGCTCTTTGAAGATGTCCATTTATTCATATGGGGAACTCAAATTGGCAACGCACTCAGATAAGTGTGTGGACAACTCCCCATATGTTTTGTACACAAATGTTCCCATTTTTACAGTTTTCTTCATAGTCACATTTTTCCATTCCCCCAACTCATGATATGTTATGTATAAAAGCATTCTACAAAACATATGTTGAGCTCGAACGAAGGGTAAACATAAATTGTTAGCAAATTGAACAAAACTGAAATTTTGTGTACAAAATGTATGGGGAGTTGTCCACAACTTTGCCAGAGTGCGTTGCCAATTTGAGTCACTCAAAGAAATACATGGCTCTTTTCAAAGAGCCATAGATTTCTTATTTCTTGACCGATTGTGCTCAAATTTTCAGAGACTATTCATGATATTTAGTGTCTTCTAGTGCCTACAACAATTTGTCTGGATTTCATTGTCCTTTAAGATAATAAGAATCCATGTAAAGCTTTAAACATCAATCTTTTTAAAGTACAACCAGCTGTGAAATTCAATTTAACCCCTCAACTTAGAGTTTACACATCTGCAGCTACTACTCAAACATTGGAATATAGTTGAAGCAAATGTAGTTCATGTAGTGGGTCAGTGGGTTCCAGAAAAAACAATTACACTGTACATGTATGTAGTTCTACAGAAAAAAAAAACTATTTGTAATTATATAGTACTAGTGCTCAGCTATTGAGAGAAGCACATTCTAAACTTTGGTCTCAGATAACAAGCACCTTTGGTCTGACACATGGTCTGGTATTATGGATATTGGTTCGCACTGTGCATTACTCTTTTATCATGGTTTATGAGAGATTAATTATTATGTATCCTTGAACAGACAACTTTTGGGACGTGTGCTTTTCTGAAATGATTGGCCGTTACTCGTTAGATTTAGCTGTCTAATTTAGCTGCCTAGCTAGCTATCTATCTAGCCCATGTAGACTTCATGAATCTAATTGACCTGTTGCAGAAAACGTGGTTATATGGTTACAATTCAAACACACATTGTCCATACATTCCAGTCTCTTGATATCTCAGGCACAGCCCTAACAGAGGGAAAAAGAATTAAGACAAGTTTCTAGATGATTGGCATTTGATGAGAGCTATGGGATGTGAAATTGAAGTAACTGAAATAGGGAATGGAGAGGGGAGCCCTGGGCATTACAAGATTTTTAAAAAAGAGAATATATATACTTACAGCTCTAATAAAACAAACTCTTACCGTTATCACAGTATGCAGTACATATTCACGACATCCTGAGTCCTGACATCAGAGGCTTTTCGCAAATCCTACGGAGGGATTCTAGTACGCTAATCTCAGCGGGGGGTCGGGTCGCACCCAGTGCGAAAATTTCCGCGTACCGTCGAAATCTAAAACGGTAGTCGGCTGAATTAGCGTCGGGTGTAGAGCGAGTACGGAGCGGCGCGGTCAGCCCATACTTCAATGGGTCAGCCAATCAGCGCGCTTGTTCTCTCGACCAAGGACACGTTCCCCGTATTCTTCACTGCGAAACTGCAAATAGTTCGCGACGTAGCCAGAGTACGGATACGGTCAGAGCTGACTGATTCCTCCGTACTCGGCCCTTCCGTAGGATATGCGAAAAGAGTCTAATATAATTTATTACCGTTGGTATGAATTCTTTTTATCTCTTCCCCCCCCCCCCCCCAAAAAAAAGAAAAGAATGCCTTCACATATCGACGCCCATGAACCCATGCCTACTTTGAAATGCTTTCCTTGATACACGTAGTTTGTTGGGGGAAGGGGGAAGTGTACTCCTCAATTGGTATTTTATGAGCATGGAGGATAGGAAATGGTTCAATTATTTGAAATCAACAACTTAATGTGAAGAAAGGTAGTACCTTGATTGGGAAGTCTTACAGTGTATGCTAGAAACAAAAACTAGGATAGTACATGAGCAAATATTTTGGCTTGGGTCTGTAGAGAATATACCTAAAAATCTAATAGTCTTCAGTCGTTTGATAATAACACCGGCAGAATATTGGTTAAATATATTTTTAAATAAATGCATTCATAATTTCTTGCCTGCAAGATTGTCTTAGTTCGAATGATGTATTTGCTGTATACCTCCTTATCATTGAAGTACATATTATTATTCAAGTGTATGGATTTCACTAGTCAATACTTTGTCAATTGATACTATTTATAGGAGCTAGTTGAGCTACAGTGCTGTAACTGTTTGTACAGCTATGAAATGATTGATACAGGTAGGATGCGTTACGTCAATTAACGCAAGTATCATGAAAGAGGAGATAGGTGTGGTGGGTGTTCCATTAGATATCTTTGTGATGTTGATATCATTCCAAAATGGCATCCATTAATCTTTGATACATGTGCAGTCTGGCACTGTATACTACTTGTACATGTTGAAATAAAGAGCTCTGTTTAACATGTGGAACATGACTAGATAGGTGTGGTTGGTGGTTCATTAGATGTATTGTGATGTCAATGTCGTTTCAAAATGGCATCCATTAATCTTTGATTCGTGTGCAGTCTGTTCTGTATTATATACTGCTAGTATATGTTGAAATAAAAAGAGCTCTGTTTAGCTAATAGCGATGTGAAGAGAATTAAAAACATGTGGAACATGACTTGATAGGTGTGGTTGGTGGTTCATTAGATGTATTGTGATGTCAATGTCGTTTCAAAATGGCATCCATTAATCTTTGATTCATTTGCAGTCTGTCTTGTATTAAAAGGCATGCGTAAGAGACAAGCCGTTGGGAATAAGAGTTATGACGTGTGGAACATGAATGCAAGAAGTTGGGCATGGTTACTGATCCATTAGATAATATCTTTGTGATGTTGATGTCATTTCGAAATGGCATCCATAAATCTTCCATTTGTTTGCAGTCTGTCTTGTTAGAACTTATAGAGAAGATATTACAAAGCATGGGTGTGGTTTTGAAATAAGCTGTTTAGTGATATATAGAGAATAGAACATGAATTTAAGAAGATAGGCATGGTTACTAGATGGAGCATTATCTGTGTGATGTACCTGTCAGCTCAGAATGGCATCCATTAATCTTGTATTCATTTGCAGCCTGCCATAGTACTGTTGTAACAGATTTACTTGATGCCTGGTACATGTTAAAAATAAGCTGGTTAAAGGGTACCTCCGGACAGAGATTTAGCTCTCTTACATCAAAGATATATCCCAAATGAACATACAAAACAAGTCTGTGATCCTGAAAGTATTTCTACATTGCTAGGGAATCATTTTTAATATCACATATCACTCATTCTGTCAGCGCAGTTCCGATAACGATACCACTTAACGATCCTCTTATTGATCGCATCTGCGATATATCGCAGCAAGCAGAGAAAATCTCGAAAATCGCTTGTGTGCGCGCGCTGCTGCAGCACAGTGCGTATAGACGGAGCTATAAGAGAGAGGGACACGAGTAGCGCTATAAGGCCAAAACAATAAATTGTTGAATTGGAGTAACGGGCAACCAAACATTAGGGTAGGTAGGTAGGTTTTTTTTTTTTTTTTTTTTCAGGACTCGCAAATTACACAAAAACACATATATAACACACAAATAACACATATCGCAATTGGAATTTTTTATTTTATTAAATTTTTTTTTTAATCAATTTTTTTTTAAAATTAATAATTTTAGTCGGGCGGGTTGCGAATATGCGTTTCCCAAACCATTCAGCAACACCTTGTGAATTAGCGACTTGGTCAGAGACCATGCATACCCGAAATTTCCGACTTGTATAATTTCGAACATTTAGTCGAGTGCCGAACGAATAGCAAATACAAAAAAACATTGGACCAAGGTAGAATTCGAACCAGGGATCTCTAGCGTATCAATCTAACTCTCTATCCACGGAGCTATTTCGGATTGCTTGATTGGTGTTTTTTTTTTTTTTATATATATATATACCCTAACACTAACCCTTACCATAACCCTAATGTACAAGCAATAGCATGTATACATATATTGCATGCATGCAGAGATATGGTGCGATGCGGTGGCCGTGGCTAGAGTGCGAGCACGCGCGAAACCATACTAACTATCGCATGGGCTATGCGATAAATCGCATACTACCATAATAACGTACGCGTATAACCAGTAAATAGCCGTGGTTCCGTAGGTCGTAGTAATTAATTGCATTGTTCTCAAATTACAGAAACATATCAGACCCCATGAGAGTATGATTGGTATTCAATTATAGTACCAAAACAACTAAGGATTGGTTTTATCATGCCCGGCGGTACCCTTTAAGTTACAGTATGTTCATGTAGAGTAACTGTCATTGAAATTAGAGCAAATTATGCAAATCAAAATGATTATGTGATGAAGATACTCACATCAGCAATACCATGCAATCTACAGAAATAATCTCAATCAAAGTTATATTGAATGTACAGCAAGAAATTACAAATGTGCCCATTAAATTTATGATTGAAAGCATAAAGATATATAAAGATTATAAAGTGATGAAGATCATGAAGGTGAAGTTATTAACTTGTTTGACTTGTGGCCCAGTCGGGCAAGTATAAACAATATATTTCAAATGCTAGTGGCCCGAAACCTGCATCTGTTCGCCCGAAACACAGAACAACATTAACATTAAAAAACAAATATTTGGTTGCTCATTTGGGTTAGTGGATTTTAGCAGATAATGAAATTTGGTGGCCGGAAGCTAATTACTTTTAGTGAGTTCTAAGATAGGAAACTAGAGTAGAGGTAGTCCAGACCATTGCAATGTCCTGGGCCCCGTTCCAAAAAGAGATGCAATCGATTGTAAAGTTGCAATTAATTGTAAGTCCGATCATGTGACCAAATGCGCACATATAATTGGTTCAAATGCGCAAATTTTCTGACTTGCAATTAATTGCAACTTTGCAATCGATTGCATCTCTTTCTGCAACGGGACCCTAGTGTCCTTGTATTGATATGTTGCCAAGTTGCTCACATAGTGATGTGAATTTACTGAAGAAGCCATACTTTTATACCATCCTGTGGCTTTGTAACATGGATGGATGCTTTAGTTGCTTACAACAGAAAATATCTCCTCTATTCTCATGCCACTGTCTGTATTGTTCCTATTGTTGAATGTGAAATCTTGGCTGCTTTAGTTATGTAACCGACTGCACTAATAATAGCAGCTCTTCAGAGGGCAAACAGAGAGGGAGAATAGACCAGGGGGTTTTCCAAAAGCTTCATTCTTGTATAAGTCTCTAATAGCTATCCTAGCATTATGCAGTATTTTGAGGCAAGAAAACTTTTACAGTTTAAGTGCTTCCTGTTGTGTTTTGATTCCATTGCTTAAAATATGATTTAGGGAATTATACAGGTTTAGTTAGAGCAGTGTGACAGTGGTAATTATTTTCCTATGCCACAAGTCCATGTAGCCCCCTCTTTTTGGGGTTTCAAACGGATATTGGGTGATTTCAAGTATGGTGTTTGGGGTTGGTGTTAGTGCTTATTAAACACTAACACCAGCCTTAGGCGCCATATTTGAAATCCCCCAATGTCACTCTACATGTATACCATCCTAACACAAAGTCATCTCAAATATGGTGCCTAAGGCCGGTGTTAGTGTTTAATAAGCACTAACACCAACTCCAAACACCATACTTGAAATCACCCAATTGATGTTATTAGTTAAAATTAATTTTTGCATTTATATTTATATGATAAAATACATATAAATTATGCAATGTTTGATACAAACAAGTTTGGGTGCATACAC
Source organism: Echinarachnius parma (assembly GCA_037951105.1). Taxonomy (NCBI): domain Eukaryota; kingdom Metazoa; phylum Echinodermata; class Echinoidea; order Clypeasteroida; family Echinarachniidae; genus Echinarachnius; species Echinarachnius parma. The sequence goes on along the minus strand of JBAMJV010005338.1, from coordinate 81,111 downwards.
TTTGTGCAGTAAATGAAGATATATTGTCTTATTTTAGCCAAAGTTATTGATATTACACATACATTATTCATCATTTTGGTGCCACCTTTACTGCAGATGATATAAAAACTCCAGATTTACCATAGAACAGATGGAATTTTGGGTGTTTTAATAAACCAAATTATGTGTTTTAATTGACAGGTGTTGGGTTATTATTGCCTGGTGTACACATATGATACGTGTAGTGTTGATTAATTATGCATGTACTTCCCTTTGAACGGTGACGAGTCTATTAAATTTCTATGAATTATTAAAGATTCATTCACTATGGAAATAGTGAATGGTACATGTCTGAACAGATTAATGTGTACAGATTAGCTTTCTATGGGTTGTCAGTTAAAACACTGACAGGTTTCAGTCACATATTTTGTTTTGCATCATAGACTTTGTAGTTCACTATTTATTATGATGTTACATGCAGCAGACATAAATCTGTCCGCACATAATGAGTCTTTTGATGTTCGGATAATTGGCTAATTAGTAAAAAATGGTGATTTGTAGTGTATAGAAATGTCCTTGTTAAAACCACAAGACCAGAACGATGTTTAGATAGAGACATGCTGGTTCTTATTAGCTATTGTATGGTTATATAGGTTGACTGGAGGCTGCTCTTTTGTTGGTATATTACTGTTTACTTAGTATCAAATTATGCAATCATTGGAACAACTCGTGAGGAAAAGTCCTAATTTTTGTTTTTTAAGTGGGCATATACATGTATTGGTTATGTTTTATCAGTCTGACAATTTTGCTGTAATTGAAAATGAAATTATTGATGTTTTGGCCTCTGGGGGAGGACTGTAAAGAGGTATTGTCTGGCAAAGAAAATGTATTGCCATTCTTTCCAGTCCAATTTATTCAGCTAATCTACCGCAAGTTATTGTGCAGTGTTGCATGCATTCGGTAAACATGAACTTAAAGCCCCTTAGCAATACATAAGTGAGTCCAATAATAATAAGATTGATGTTCTTGCATGATGGGTGCTTTTAGTCTATAGCCCCAAATCAGTGTTTATTTAGTGTTAATTCGTGTTTATTTATCAATTTAATAGATAACAATTAGCCTGTAACATGTTTCAAAACACTGATTCTTTGCCTCACAAAATTAATATATAGATGAGAGCACCTGCAGACAGGTATGCTTGGAATCAAGAAGGGGAAGGGGTTCAGTGAGATTTACCCCTGAATTCTAAAAAGAGCCCTCAAAATCACACATAAAGCTCAGGACTGTTAATTATTGTAGAACAGTAGAGTTGAGTTCAAAACAACATTTATGAAATACCCCAACAGACTTGACAAAATAGCCCTGTAAATGCAAACTTTTGTGAACTAATAAATTATGCAACACTTACAAATGTTTTGGTTTGAAGTTTTGTCAATGTTTGTCATGCATTGTATAAGGTTATCCATGGATTTCAAAATCAATGATTTAAAAATGTTGGTTTAATTATTTAGTGCCAAACACAAAAGCTTATTTGTTTGGCGCCAATGTTGTCAGTTACAAAACCCATTCATTGGACAATGTAAAGTACAAGATACCTTGGGTAGTTAGGTTTTATCCCACTTCAAGGATAATACCAAGGCTAACAAGTGACAAGTTGAAAACACTGCATTTATAGTCTGTATTAAAGGGGACCACCAGGCAAAGAACAACACATAATTATATGTTTTAGTACCGTTTTGTGATATCAAATAGATACCCAACATTTTGCAAAGCATTGTGTAACGCATAAATAATGAGATTAATTACTACTACTTACGGAACCACTATTATTTCATGGTTCCGTACGCGCCAACATTTGCGAGTGCGCCAATGCTATTCACGCGTACGCTTGGAGATGATAGAACCCCGGACGATTTGTTCGCTCTGGACAAACGTAGTCTTTGTACATGCAGACCCATGAACGCATGCTTTAGAATGGTGATGCGTTTTCCAATTATATATTTTTGTTCTAGAAACAAATTTGTCTGAACTTGTGGATTGGAATGGACTACTAAAGATGTTACCTTTCTTAAATAAGAATATTATTTTTGGGTGGTGGTACCCTTTAAAATTATCAACCTCGGTTCATATTTGCAGTGTGCATATTTTCCCACAAATGTGAATCACATGCAAATGTCAATGATCTTAATTAGAATGTGAACTTTCTTTACAATTGAGTTAAACAAACGGGGAAGTTTTCCATTATCATTCATCTACCCACGTTTGCGTTTGTCACCGCAAGCCACTTACATTAGGTTCTTGGGCTCAATAGAGAGTCCAGAGTCCAGTACATGTATGTTAAAATTGTGCAGCTCACGTACACATACAACTCAAGGGGGGGGGGGAGGGCGTAGCTATTGGGGAAGGGGAGGGGGGCATGTTCACCCCACTTGCAAATGCCCACACCAAAAAATTCTTCTTCCTACAGATAATATTGCAGCACCCCACATCTGAACAAGTTGTGCTTCCTTATTTCCCCCCCCCCCCCCCCCCCTCACCAAAATATAAAAAAGCCCGGACCGAGTGCCACCACAAAATCAAATCCTATCTATGCCACACATCCTGAATCTAAATAATTAATTGTTTTTTTCCCCCAAGCTTGGAAATGGGGCCTTGTTTGTTATCCTTGTAGAATCAATAAAACAGGTTTGCTTAAAAAGAGTTTGTGCTTGCATGCGGATGCCCTGATTTGTCTCTATACTGTGCTGGTCTGTTGACTCGTTGATCGCTGCATGTCAACACCTTACTCCAAGAATATGTCAGAGATGCGCGAAGTCAGGAGGAAGGGGGATTCGTAGAGTTTTGAAATACTGTACATGATCTATGAAGTGATTATTGTAGATCATGGTTTGAAAAATAAAGAGTGTGTCCTACTTGTGCATATCTTCAATTTCAGTCAATCAGTTCATAAACCACAAGGATACTATATGTATCAAGTTGATAAAATGTTAAATGTTTAAAATCAATTAACTACACTGTAGTACTACAGTGGTGTTGCGTGGTTGGACTGATTGGGGGAAGGGGGGAAAAGCAATGTATTTCTTTGTGTTTTTTTCCTTATGTTTTTTGTTTTGTTTTGTGAAATTATTTCTTATGGGGGAACATGCCCCCATAGCTATGCTGCTACTAACTAACTTACCCTAGGTTGAGCAAATAGGGTCTGTGTAATATCTTCAAAAGGTAGCCCCATGGATAGCAACAAGAGTTCACTGTGTAATGATGTTTGCTTGTACCCCACCTACATGTGGGATCGGTCAAATCGTGTTGACTTTTTCGCCGATAAGAATCAAAATAGCTTCTGTAGATCTTTCAAGTGTAGTTGAGGTCAGTCTCTCAGATAAGTCAGTAAGTCAGTTTAATCTTTATTTGTAATAATATATAATATCCGGGTTGACCACCATGCATTCCTATTTACATTGTCCTTGGGCATGTGTTCTTTTTTTTTTTTGGGGGGGGGGGTTTATTTTAATATACAAATTATGTAGGCTTATTTTTACAGAATAATAAGTTTGCTCATTGACACAGAATTTACTGGCAATGCTCTCTGTGTACTTGTAGAGCGTCATTATTGTGGCAGAATTTTGAAATTCAACCCAATTGAAGATCAGAAGTCATTTGAAGGGCTGCATGTTTTGGCAGGCAATTTCAGCATGCCCTTTGGTTTAAAAGGGGCGTAAGATACAAGAGTCGTGGAGACTGGCCTACAAGTAATAATGATTCAAAAATGAATTATAACCTGATTTTTTTTAATTTTTGTATGTACGGTACATTCATTATTTAATTAAAATTGCAGCAATGGGCTATTCAAGACTACTGCCATTTGATTTTGGTATAGAGTACCGAAGTAGTGACGTCACATGCTTTTGTTATGGCATAGTAATGTTTCTAAACAACTTTTCCTTTCATACTGGCATTAAGTAGTGGGTCGGAGCGATTGCCTTCTTAGCAACCACTAGATCACCAATTCATGACTTGCCTGACATTGTTTCGAACCATCACTCATGGCAATGAGTAGCTCTGACGTCACACTTCGGTACTCTATAGCACATTCTTGATAGACCCCAGTCTGTGAAGGACTATTTCTGGACCAGTCCTGAATGGGTTAATGTAACATATTAACTGCAGTGCACTTTCTCAAGTGCCTAATTTCCTGTCATGGACTATGTAGGTGGGGGGATGAGTGACATTGTATTGATTACACCTTGGGCTGAATGTCAGGGGTTGACCTTGTTCAAGTACCTTGTTGATGCCAGCAGGGCGTTGTCAGATGTGCAGCCCACGTCTAGAGATACCGGATGTTAATAAATGAAGGATGAATGTTGAAAGTAATGATCATAATCGAGTTGATGCAAATTGTCATTCATCCAGTCAAATTATGGAATGACAAACTCATTTGTGTAAAATAATCAAATGCAATCATTTATACCTTTAAAACAATTATACTGGCATGACATCAATCTCTATAGCTCCTTCAGAACAGTGCCCTGCACGTAGTTTATCTTTCTTCATAATTAGCAGAATATCTCTTTAATCCTTCTTTCTTTGTATTCTTTTATCTGTTTACAGGAAGATGAAGATTATCCCATAGAGATTGACATTGACGACCTGCTCAGAGTCGGAAGCGATGAGAGACAGAAAGAAATCGAATCCCTTCTCAAAGATGCAACACAACCCTCACAGGTGGGTGTACATTATCTATGTAATGAGTGGCGAAGCCAGGGCCGACCAAGATTGGAGGGTGGGGGGGGGGGGGGGGGGGGGAGGGGGCATGCGGGTGCAGCCTGGGCTACAAATAAATTAAATCACTTTTCAAAGATGCAAAACAACCCTCATACATGGGTGTGTGTAATGATTATCAGGACCCATATTCATAAATGACACAAGTTTAGATCCATTCTATAAAGTCTATAAAGTCTATTTCCTTAGTCACTAACTATGTTTATCTGGGTCAATGCTTTTTATGTTTATTACCTAATAGGTTAACTCTAGTAGGCATCTAAAAGTGTGGCTTGTTGCATACTTAGCCCTATCATCTAAAATTGACTTAGCATGGAACTAAGCTAGTGTGGTTATGAATATAAGCCCTAGAGCTGGAGCGAGGCACTGAAAACTGAGCCGATCCGAATGAAAACCAGTTGAGTCGGCTCTGTCTGCAGAGGGCTTTAGATCTGTAGAGGAGAGAACAAAGAGGTTATACAATTCAATTCAATGAAACTGGTGTCTTTGAACTTTGAAGCCCACATATCACCAATATGTGAGTGCCCAACCCACAAGCATCATAAAATCTCTCCGTGTTACAGTAGCAGTGGCTCATGGGTGTACATGTATGTAATAAGTGGATTGGATCTTAACCAAATGAGGATGCTTTGATTTGATTGAAATAACACATTCTCCATACCCAGGGATATCTCATGTCATCCAAAATGGGTTAACACTGTTACACCAGCGTACATGTAGGTCTTGGCATGGTAATATCTTACCATGCATTCCTAATATAGTGTGTAGCTTGGTCAAATTGGAGATTATGCTAGGAGAGCATAAGCATAATTAGATCAGCAACCTATCTTGTAATTAAGGTTTTATTATTGGTCCCTGAGGCCTGAGTGAGAGGGCGGTGGTGATAGGATAGATGTATGCGCTATGAATAAGACAAGACTACAGGAAATGAGTGTGCGTTCGGAACGTACGATATTACCAGCTTAATTACAGAGACAGTTCGGCCAGTAATTGATGCAGACTAGTTTGCAGTGACCCTTGAATGTACTTTACCTGTGGTCTTTACATGTAGTTTTGGGCAGTAGCAAAGATAAGCAAATTCTAGTAGGGAGGGGGAGAGAGCCATGGCAGAGAGTGAATCCCGTCCCATGGTGGATTTCGGTTTTGAAAGCGTGTGTTTTAGAGTATTATCCCCCGCCCCCTCTAGCATGGGCGTAAATTTGTTCGGAAAGCACAATGCATTGGGGGCGCGAGCAATTGTTCACAAACAATGCTCGCCCCTCCAATGCATTGTGTTTTCCGAACAGATTTACGCCAGTGCCCTCTAGTACTGACTCTTTACAATATGGTTGAACCCTTTGAGGACTGAGCTTGAGATTATCGTACTATTCAAGTTTACTTCATCAAGGGCATGCATTATTAGCTAGGTCTGTCAATTTTATCTTATCCTGCCCTTAACACTTCTGAAATATTGTGCATTGGAATTCACCCTATTCTTATGATACATACATGTATATAATATTAGTGTAAACTACTTATTTTTGTGCTGTTTAAAAAAATCTAATTTGCATTTGTCAAAAGAGAAACAGTCTTTCATTTTCATTTAAGTCAAGGATCAATTTTAATATGATTATCTTTCACTTGAAAGTTGATGCATGTATGTGCCTGGTAGTATTTTCAATGCTTGATAAATATGTACTTTGAACAAGTTTTGAAAATGAAGAGAGAAACTTTCATTTTCACTTTTAGCTATTAAAGGAGACATTTTAATCTTCAAACTTTGAATGTCAATACTATAAATGTATAAATGTTAAATTCTAATATATTCTTTCTTTTTGTATTTGTCTTTCTTTCTTTCTCTCCCTCTTTCCAGGACTTCATCTCTCAATTACTCACGAGAATCGTTCAGCTTCAGAAATCTCACACGGTCACATCGCCAGGATTAGCGACGAGTATAGACTTTAGCATATGACGCAAGACAAACTATGTCCTGAGTTTTGTATCAAACCATTTGTACATACATTGTGAATATATCGACTGAGCTGAGATTGTTATCTGGACTCTCTACTTGTATTGAAAACTGTTTTCTGTTCTTATATCATGTTCAAATTAAACAAGAATTATGCAGCTCTGCAAATCTCACTCGGTCTCGTCACCCAGCCTGGCCACAAGTATAGACCTTCACATACAGTCAAACCTGTCTTTATGGCCACCTGTCTATAGCAGCCAACCTGCCTATAGTGGCCACCAAAAGAAACCCCCTGAATAAAAAAACAGTTATGGTACATGTCTACAGAGGTCACCTGTCCACAGTGGTCACTGTTGCTTGTTTCTCATAGGTGGTCACTATACACAGGTTTGACTGTACTATGATGCAAGACAAAAAAAACCTGATTTCCGCCTGTGCCTGTGGTTGATTTGTACATACGTGTAAATAAATGTCACTCAGATTGTCATCTGGACTTTGGTAATGAATGAGCTCTGTCTTGGAAATTCTGCTTTCAGTTCTTCGAAATCTAAACTAGCGGGGAAATATGAATCATGCACTATGATATATGAATGATAAGGAATTTAAAGAGATAATATGTCATTGTCATTGCTAACCGAGGATCCATCTTCATTGGATATTTGAATATTAATAGCTAATTTTGTTTCATTTTCCGCTCTTGTTTATTTTCACACCGTCTCTTTTAGTGAATTCATAACATGAATCTGATGTACATGCACTCTAGTCATTTGGTTACTAAGGAAGCATACATGTTTTGAAATTAATACATAAAGTAACTGTAGCATTTCCTACCTGGTAAAATATACTTTGTTGATCAATGACAAGGTTGTTGTACTTCTGAAAGAAATTAAATGTTACTAGCGACAGGATAAAATACTCATATTACCTTTCTATTCTATCCTGTTTGTGCTTTATATCTGTAAAAACAATGTTCAATATAATCTAAACAATTGCATCTATGATCTATTATTTTTTTTATCAACTGTAATGTGGCCCAGTGATAATGGTACCAAAGTTTGCTATTTATTATGAAATATTATTGAAATTAATAAGAAACCAAAGAGATTGAAAAATCAAATGATGGAATAATACTGAAGTCACAAAAGTATTCAGTTTGTAAAACCTTGCTGAAGTGGAATCGATTAGAACTGCGTAACAAGCTTAGACTCTTGTCATTTTGGTTAAAGGGGACCACCATGCGGCAAAGAACAACACATAATTATAAGTGTTCGTAACCTTTTGTGATATCAAATAGATACCCAACATTTTGCAGAGGGTTGTGTAATTCATAAACAATGCAATTTATTACCACCACTTACGGAACCACTATTATTTCCTGGTTCCGTACTCACCCATTCTATTCACGCGTACGTTTGGAGACAATAGAATCCCGGACGATTCGTTCGCTCTGGACAAAGGTAGTCTTCGTACATGCAAACCCATATACACATGTTGTAGTATGGTGATGCGTTTTCCAATTTTTTTCTTCTTTTTCTGGAAACATATTTTTCTGAACTTGTTGATGGAATGGACTACTAAAAATGTTACCTTTCATTTATAAGAATATTATTTTGGGGTGGTTTTACCCTTTAATGTGGATAAATAGACAGTTGAAAACAAAGATGAGGAAACCACTAAATAGAATGTTGAACAAAGCCAATATTCAACTTGTTACACGAGTTTGATTTTGGCTGTATGTTTAAATCATAAAGTTTTATGAAAACATCTCCCTTCGTGTCATTTATTCTGTATAATGAAAATTCCCCCCTACATTGATTCTTGAGATTTTTGCTATTTTGGGAGGAGTGGATTGTTATTTATTAACAGACTGTAAAGTGACAATAGGTATCGTCATGCATGCAACGCTCATTAATTTTTGTTGAATGGATGTTATGTTTGATGATATGAGACGCACACAATAGGTAAATACAATAAAATACCCTGCTGCAAATTATCATGCACAGATTGTTTATGACTACTGGTACTTTCACCTACATATATGTATAATAGACAAAGGTTGATATTGCTTCTGAAGTATATGTGTGTCACTTCTTTTGAAAGTACCTTCCATCCAGTGTGACGGTAGTCTTTGGTCTAGATTGGGGAGTGGTCCCACGTGGTACGATGTTGTCATAGCTTTTGTGCATTGTCATCCACATACGGATGCACACAATACAATGTTAAATAAAGCTACCTGTACGGTGAAGAGAGAAAGAGAATATCGTTGGTTGAGAAAGAGGAGGGCGCTTAATAGCCACTTTTGTACTCCAGAGATAATCATGTGTAAATAATAATAATAATGTCATATTTATAACGCATGCGTATCACAAATATCTCTATGCGCGGTTAGAAATTGAAAATAAAAGAAAGGTTCAGCATAATCTATTGCATAGTAACTTTAAATAACGAAATACAAACTACATTATATATATCCAAGATAAGTGAAGTACGAGAGCCTTGTAAGCCCAAATTGAGCTATCTTTGATTTTTGATAAATGTATCCCTATGAGTAATTATTACCCTGTTTTTCATCACATAGAGATCGACTACAAGATGGTATGCAGAACTCAATTTATCAAAAAGGTGACTTAATACCCTTCTTACTCTGACCGACGTCCGACGATATCATACTGTTCTGGAATGTACTATATGATTGTATTCTTCCAGGATACTGTTGTAATGTTTGCCAAAATAAAGTCCATTGGACGGTATATATAACCTACTTTAAAGTGAAACCAGTAAAGTGTCTAACTCCACGAAAATTACTTTGAGCTTCCTCCTTTCTCTTATACCGTGTTGTTTAGATTATGGTAAGAGAAGAATAAAATAGGGTTAGATTTTTTCAAATGCCCCTTTAGTATGACGATATCTATCATTCAGCTCAAAAGCGTTAATTAACGGTCATAAACCTTATAAACGTCCGTTGTAAAAGCTGACGCATATTTTCGCTTTTTTAACCAGGAAAGCAGTGTTCCTTTTCAATGAAACTTTCACACATCATTCAGACATACATGTATCTTACAATGATTTTGGTACAGGATTGAAGTCTCAAATGTCATTTTGGGCAATATCTGACACTTTACAGGTGCACCTTTAATGATAGGTATAAACCCATACAGGGCTGGGCCTCGATATCTATAACCAGACTGTGGTCTGTGGAGAATGCATGTTGTACTTGATTGGGTTAACATTCATTTTTGCTTTGCTTTGTTCAATTGTACATGATTCTGTGAAGAAGTTACTTTGTATCCACTATGAACCATTTGAGGATATATTTATCACTTTTTTTCATTGTCTGGGACTAGGTTTACCACATGTTTATGAGGCTTTTGAAATAATGTTATCATATTGCTCATATAAAAAGTTGACCCTTTTATAGCCAAGGTTTTAAAATAGTACTATTATATTTTGCCTAACCCTCAAATGTGCCATTATTAATTGGGGTTAAAAATGTAGTCGGAGTTCTCGCTTAAAAGGTGTTAATATTTGTATAACCCGTTTCACTCTACCTAGTACAAAGACAGTCGATTTGGTGTTCCATAAAATGCTATTGTATAATAGTTTAAATGAAAAAATATGATATTTTGTTCAAATTTACAGGATAATCTTTCTTTAAGTGAAGTCTTTCTGCTGTGGTTTGTGTGATGTTTCAGTCATAATGTAAACTATTTGACTTTGCGTGTATGATATGTGTATTGGACACAACTCAGTTACAAATGTGTTATACATACCAATTCACTCACCTTTTATTATATGCATGTATTGCTCTACATTAAATATTTCTACATTTGCATATATACATGTACCAGAATTATAAATGGCAAAATGCCAAGACACACCAAAGATCGTGCAAGTAGATGTTTGAACTTTATAATCATTTTAGTGCATAATATTGTAAGTTGAAATGATGAGAGATTAATGTGGAATTTATGTAAAAACTCCATTTGCAATAGTTGCTACATGTATATGGGTTAAATTGTCATGTTTAGTTGTTTAGTGGAGTCTACAATTTTGTATGAACAATGCTGTCATGAAATCTGATCTTTCAATTTTTATAACAAATTTGTCTTTTGAATTTGCAAAAAATTGCCTTTAGGCCATACAGAACTACAACACTGCTTCTTATAGAGTTGTATGTAACAGTTAAGGATTTTATATACATAGACAAATTATATGATGAATTTTCCATCATAGTGCCATAAAGACCTTGTGCACTGTAGGTGTGCATTGTATGTGTACAGTGCTAACAACGGCCTTATGATACTCAGCAGACAATTTATGACTCAAAATCTAGCAAGTGCCACTGCCGCTTGTCAATATACTTTTAACCAATGTGTAGTATTACCTTCAAACAACATAATAGATATATCATGTATGCAATACTACATACTTCTTTTTTCTTTTCTGTTGTTTTTAATTCACAGAGAAATAATTTTTATGATGTAGAATACATGTACATGTACCTCTTCCCCATTTTATGTATATTAGTATGGCATTGGTTGATTTCTTATTGTAAAATACATGTGTATTGATTTTTAATGTATGGAGGCAAAGTTTTTTCGTCCTTAGCATAGTACTTATGATTCTATAGAAACTGCAATATTTGTAGTCTTTCAAAATATTTATTAGAATGTTGTGTATAGAAACTTTTGTCTTTTATAGTAGTATGTCTCAAAATAGATGACAACATAAATTCTACTCAGTTTTAATACAATTACATAGAGACTTTGCTTTTTATAGAGTACCAAAGTAGTGATATCACATGATTTTATTATATTATACATAGTAATGGTTCTAAACAACTTTTCCTTTCATTCAAGCTTTTGGTAGTGGGTTGGAGCTGGTCGATTGGCTTCTTAGCAACTACTTGATAACCAATTCCTTGCTTGCCTGTCATTGTTTAGAAACATTACCCTTGGCAATGAATGGCTGTGACGTCACACTTCGGTATTCCATTGCGCAATAGTCGCAGTTAATCAGAAGTTAGTGGGATAGTTTCATAATTATGCACATGTATTTGTACTTTTGTACACTTTATTGTGTTCTCAACATCGCTATTTTATAAACGTATCCATCCAATAGACCGCTTCTGTAATGTATGCAAATATTATGCGTAGGACGTCAGACTCCCCGTTGGCAAGCTTAACAATAGTAACTATGTCCGGCAAGCTCCGGCAAACGTAGCTTGCCGGACCTAGTTACTATTGTTAAGCTTGCCAACGGAGTCTTACGTCATACGCATATTATTTGCATACATTACAGAAGCGGTCTATTCTTACAACAATTTTTTCTGACGATATCAAAGTCTAATTAGTGTTCTACATGTAGATTTTTTGTCACCTCCATGTCATACTGAAGCCGCATGGAATTATAAAGATATACGACGTCATATAAACGAGTGCTTGTAATTCTTATATTTGCTTATTAGTGTGTTCATGAAAGAAACCGATTGAGGGCTTACCGATTGCATGGTAAATCATGTCATGGTTCAAACCATGCTGACTTGCCCAGTTCCAAATTCTAGTTCTTCATTTGAGGTAAAATAAGATGAGGCTAACATGCCGTCCTTGAATCTGGTACTGGGCTAGTTATCAGGAGAGTGCTAACGTGACCAGTGTCCTCATCATGTAGCGATGTATGATTGTAACATCAACATTGAGGTGTGTTTGTGTGTCTATGTTTGTAGAACATTATAACTGAGGACAGAGCACGAAGCAACCAGAATTGACCTTTGACTTTCTACATACATGTACAAGGTTGACATTATTTTATGTCCTCGGTTGAACAATTGGTTTTGTCTAATTTCGTTGGGTGTCCCGAGGACAGTGGACAATTGAGGTACACTAGCTGTCTCCTGAAGTAGAGCAAAAAAGATGCTGTTTGTGTACTTGTGTGTATGTTTGTGTGTAGGCATCTATCACCTGTGTAAGACACCAAAATGATTGAATAGTTTGGTTCAGACAACTTCACTTCCATTTTACACACACACATATGTTACTGAACTGCATATAATTTCAAATATTATATTCATGCATGCAGCATACAATTACATGCCAGACACAACAATAAATAGACAAGACAAAACAAGATATTGCTAATGGATTTAAATATATATAATTTGAAAAATGTGATAAAATAACAATGAAAAAGGCCATCATATATTATGGAGAAACAATTCATGTATACACGTATGTCATAAACAGTGTGGGCTATGTTGTAAGTAAAATAGGGAAGCCGAAGGAAATCAAATGAACAGTTTCTGACCATTTCACAAGATTCACTGTTCTGTATGACCACATTATAATCAGCAAAATTATTTACACATAATACTTAGTATGTCTTAAAGGGACTTAGTAACATTGTCCAAATCCTCAAAATCCAATTGAAATTCTAGCGGTTCCCTCATACCTTGTATTCTTATTAACAAAAAAAGCATGGGACAGATGTCAAATTATCCAACGGATCGTCAGAACCATGTACAAAGTGAGTGCAATGAGTTAGTGAATGTCACTTTGCATTTTTGCTCATTACTCTGCCATATAAAGTCCATTTAACTTGAAATTTTCACACAACACCCAGTGGACATATCAGATAACAATATACATTGTATCAACCACTCATCGCTTTTTGCACATGTCAACAAAGTTACTAGATCCCTTTAAATTGAGAATACATGTTTTGGGATGTAAAGGGTTAATGTGTTTAATATAAAAGGAAGACAAACTCCAAATGATATATATTACATACTTACATACTATACATATTTCATACATGTCTTACCCTATATGCAGTAATAAGGAGTAAATAGACTTAATCACCATAGCTACATTATTTCAGATGAATGTTTTATATCACAGAAAGTCTAAAAAAACAGGTATATCACAAATTGCAGATAACATTATTAAAGTGATCACAGAAATGCCAGAAATTTGCTACAAAATGTGACACTAACATAATTAGTGTACAACCACTTTGCATTTATGCTTCCTTGTTAAACCTTATTTAATTTCCTTGGTTAACATGACATTCATTAAAATTGTCTTAATCCTAAAAATCATTATAAAAATATCAACATAATTAAAACTACTCACACAAAAAAATTGATACACTCCCTTTTTTTTCTAAAACTCAATCAGGGCTTTCCAAAAATGTGTTTCCTGAAAATAGCTTGCAACAAAAATACATGGAATATATTACCTGCCCAAATTTGATAAATTATAAGAGCATTTTATTTGTCCTCATCAGTACAAACATTCATGAGAAATCAGTCATTAGAATGACAAAATCTTAAATGTGATGTTAATGCAAACAAATATAAAGCTCCACCTCTTTTTGTTAGCAGTTGTTTTGCCTTTTGTTTTTAGCACAAACCCTGCCAGCAGCACGAGGCAATAAAAAGAGGCGGAGCTGATTTGTTTGATAAATTACTCCAACTTGGGTCTATGACTAATGCACCTGCACAGACTGCCTCTCCAGGACAGCACTGAATGGCGCTTAGAAGGAGATATTTTCATCAAGTATCAAGTAATGCATGTTGAACCAAAATCAAATAGCCTTGTATAAGTTTAATAGCTTCTTACAACATTTTTCTAATTACAAGCAGGAATAATGGAATATACAAATCAATGTATTTAAAAAAAGAGAAAATGCAAAGCATTCTCGTCTCTGTCTACTACACAGTCTCTAATAGTGTACAAGACGTTTTTAGCATTTTTTTTCTTCTTAATAAACGTGAAAGCAATAAAGATGAACTGATGAAATGATTCTGTGTTTCTTCCATTCATATTTAGTAACAAAGCCTAATATATACATACATACATTTGCCAAGAAACTTGTACATGTACATATCATATAATTTTAAACAGCCATTATATAAACTACAACAATTACCTATGACATATTACATTCAATATTGTCAATCAGCATAAGAAGTGATTCAATTTCAGATAAATGATAATTGGTTTCAATCAAGCCACAGACTAAATCAATCATATTAAATGGTTGAATGAAACCTATTAAAATGTATCCATGTTTCATTGTGATTCTACGTTTTGTGTTTACTACTGTCCTGCATATCTTTTCGCAAAGGTATGACCTGGGCCCATTATATTGATTGATTTCCTTTGTTGTCTTTATATATTCAATAAAGTGATGTTAACAAAAATTATACAGTGAATCCTTGTTATAAAATTACCTATTTCACATAAGGTATCTTGTTAAACCATGGTAAAAGGTATGCAGAGCTTATACCAGCAAAAAATAGCTAGCCAGAAACATAGGTTGCTTGCCCAAATTTGGTAATGAGAAGACAATGAATACAAATTGGCTCTGTCTCTGGTCCAGCAAGTGGCTTTATGTTGTATTTGCCCTTCACTGGTTTTCACTTGCCCTGGGCAAGTGGGCAATTGGGTTTGTAGAGTCCAGTAAAGCCCTCTGCACACTACACGATCCAATTCCAATCCAAAAAACAACTGCTTATCTGAACTAATGCAAGACGTGCATACTTTAAACATGTAGTATTGTTCAGATCCATAGTTGTTTGTCCAATCGGATCAGATCAGACTTAAAAGGATCTAGTAACATTCTCAAAATCTACAAAATTGACTTAGAACTCTAGTGGTTCTCACATACATGTAGCATTTTTGCTCATTACTCGGTCATACGACAATCATTTACCATGGAATTTTCACATATCACTCAGTGGACATATCAGATCACATGTAAACAAGTTACTAGATCCCTTTAAACGGCAATATAAAGATGTGCTAGTTTACTGCTCTTCATCAGACCAGTAGTAGTCTGCCTCCCCATCCTCCTCGTCATCATGCTCCACTACTATGGGGTCCACACTGAATATATCTGCACTGCTCACATTCACTGGCGATGCCTCCAATCTCATGCTCTGTGGTTTCGTCTATCATGGAAAAGAATAAATAGAGACCACTTATATTTTACTTCCATTAAAGATATTCTCAGGCAATGGTTATATTCTAAAATTTCCAGACTTGTGACTTTATTTGTTTGTATGTGTGTGTGTGTGTACAGCAACTTTGCTAAAAAAACATATCAGTTCTTTGTCACCCTGATATGTACCCACATATCAAATCAAAATTGATTTGTCTACTGATTCCCAAGAAATTACGATAACAAGCTATGTTTACACATGTCATGAGCCCTGCAACCTTTGACCCCATGACCCTAAAATCTAATCAGATCATTTTTCACCCTGATATATATATGCAACAATTGATCCATTAACCTGTTCTCAAGATATCGTAAGAACAAAAAAGGAATGGACAAACTACCTTAAAACATATTGGCCCCGAATTCTCATCAGTGGCTCAACTTGAGCTGGGCCTAAAAAGACAAAGACTACCAGTAACAGTTTTGCACCAGCAAGCCTATTGTCTCGTTGCTATGGTCCCTGGATATATTCTAATGGTTTTCTTTCATTATCCAGTCAATCCCTTGAGTTCTGACAATATGAATCAGGACAATGGGCCCTTTGAAATCCAGTCATAGTATAGTATGTCATCAGCCAAATTGCATCCTGGACATTGTATTGCTGGTGACCTGTTATACTATGACTGAATTTCAAAGGGCCCATTGTCCTGATGTATATATTCAGAACTCAAGGGATTGACTGGATAATGAAAGGAAACCATTAGAATATCCCCGGAGCACCATAGCAACGAGACGAAAAGTCTGCTGGTGCGAAGTGTTACCGTTAGTCTTTGTCTTTTTAGGCCCAGCTCAAGTTGAGCCACTGATGAGAATTTGGGCCATTGTCACCAGCCACTTCCTTGGCATAGAAATTGGAATTTCTCACTGTCCCACTTAAAGGCCAAGTTGAGTTTTGGTAATTTCCAAAGTGCCCCCCCAACATCGATTGTAACGGATTTGGTTGATTTCAATTCCATATGAAAGATCATCGAAAAAAACATGGGAAATAATAATAATTTCCATTCAAATGCTCTAATTGTTGTGAAATTTGCTTTCAAAATATCATATAAAAGTGGTTGACGCCCGGGTATCACTTTTTAGAACCGCTAGTGCGAGGCACTAGCGTTCTATGTTCTCCTAATAAAAGACTGAAACCAAATATTTGTGTGCATGCTAATTGTGCTTAAAACTATACATATGATACGGTACTTACCAGCAATTTACTCTCCAATATGTGATCCAACTACCGGGTGGATTAAGATTATGATTTTTCCTTCCATTCCGCAAAAAATCAGTGATATATGCGCCTCATGGACCAGTCTCTCCGTGTGTTAGCGCGACTGTGAACGAAAGGCGAACGAATGCGAATGGGGCTTGCGAGTTGCGTCAACGGCAGTGTTGGAGTCATACTTCTATGGTTGCGATACATAATATACACGTACTACTGTATAGTATTACCGCACACAGTGACTGCACTACAGTCCCGTATTACCGCACACTGCACTATACAGTCCCGTATTAGGACCTACAACGCTAGTGCTTCGCGCCGAGTTAATTTGACACTTCGAGTTGTAACGGCTCTTTTTGAATGATAACAGGGGTTTTACTTTGTCGTTTGTAATTGTGTATACTTTTCGAGCATGGTGAAGTTATAACTATTAGTTTGTATCGTAATCGTGCAGGTTTTGGTTACTAAAGTTAAGTTTGACCAATACTCAACTATCCCTTTAAGTACCCACTAACTGTGAAAATTAGCCATATATGTGAAATTTGCCAAAGTCAAAGTCAAAGCTTTATATAAATGGTCTCAACGAATTTGACTAAATGTGCAAGGTTTACTATTTCTCTGTCCCTACCTTTGGTGGTGAATGTGGATTTCTTTTCTTCCCCTCCCAGCCGGTCTCTTCTTCTGCAAATCATGACTAAGTAGAACCTGCATAAGTTTAATTTTTGCTTAGTCAAAGGTTTATTCTGCTTCCATTTTTAGACTTTTCTGCAGGTTTTTTTTTTTTGCCAAAGAAGTCAAGATTTTCAGTTCCAATGAATTTGACTTAAATGAAAGGTTGACTGTGTTTCTGTGTGCTTACCTTCGATGGTGATTGTGGAGTTCTTCTTATTCTTCCCCTCCCTGCCGGTCTCTTCTTCTGCATACCATGGATGTACTGATCCATGTACTTTCTGTATTGTGAAGGTAATGGGAAGTTAGGGGGGAACAAACAAATATATCAGATGTGTCATTTTTAAGAGAAAAAAATGTTACGTTTATTCTGAATTTCAGGGACTAAAACTTGTAAGTTTTCCAAACCTTCTAGTTATAATTCAACCATGCTTGAATGGGAGCAAGAATTCTTTAAACTTGAATAGGTTGTTTCCTGTTTTCCTTCTAATCCTCTAGCAGCAGAGATTTGCAAATGGTTTATTTATGTAGAGCTGTCTATATGGAACGTGAAAATCATTTAATCACATGTTAACGAAACTGTTAATTTCAATTAAATTTCAATTTATTCCAATAATACATCAAATCAAATACAACAGAAACATATATTTTACAAATGGTTGAGAGATGCCCATGGAAAGAATAGCTTACGTTTCAACGGAGTAAATGAGTCCGGGGCTCACAAATCCAGAGTGTGGTGTCTTCTTGGCTGAAAGTGGGTTCAGCAGAGTGCGCAGCCGAGTGCTTGGGGTCTTGAGACGGGCAGAGCCTGGTGGCTTCAGGGCAAAATCATCATCATCCTCGTCTTCATCTTCGAGAACTAGATTGCTGAGGGTCTGTGAAGAAATGATCAGCGACCAAAATATGTTACTGTGGAACATCATTATAACGAGCTCTGAAATTTTAACAAAACCCTCTTATAACAAGGTAATACAGTGGAACCTTGTTATAAAGAGCTCTGATATAACAAAACCCTCGTATAACAAGGTAATACAGTGGAACCTTGTTATAAAGAGCTCTGATATAAAAAAAAAACCCTCTGCCAATTAGATAATTCTGCTGGTCCAAGCTTTTCTCTTTTTGTTTTTCCACCAAGATACCTGATATAACAAGGGAATGTTCATGGTCCCAATCACCTTGTTATATAGTTCCACTGTATCAAGATAATAACAATGCTTTGGAAGATATAATTACAATAATCCAATCTACTAGTTACAAACCATGAATTAGTAAGATCAAAACTTTTCATATTTTGGTGGCCTCCAAACCAGAATTTTGTAAAATTTAATTTTGTCCAGTTGGGCAAGAAAATTTTGCAATAAGATATCATTCTGGTGGCACAAACCTTATTTGAGTGGCGCTTATAATATAGGGCATGCAAACAGAGTCTAAAGAGACATACCTTGGAG
Organism: Echinarachnius parma; assembly: GCA_037951105.1. Taxonomy (NCBI): domain Eukaryota; kingdom Metazoa; phylum Echinodermata; class Echinoidea; order Clypeasteroida; family Echinarachniidae; genus Echinarachnius; species Echinarachnius parma. The sequence continues at coordinate 62,081 of JBAMJV010005338.1, read as the reverse complement.
GTCATCTTCTGTTTCTTGAAGGGTGTGGAGTCAAAGAGGTCATCATCAGCATTCTGGTTGTGCTGCTGGATGAACTCCTTCAGCTGACGTTTCCTTCTCATCGTCCCCTTGGTGGCTGTCAGCGATACAGGTTCTACACACACAAAACAACAATGGCTGTCAGCGATACAGGTTCTACACACATAAAACAACAATGGCCGTCAGCGATACAAGGTTCTACACACACAAAACAACAATGGCTGTCAGCGATACAGGTTCTACACACACAAAACAACAATGGCTGTCAGCGATACAGGTTCTACACACACAAAACAACAATGGCTGTCAGCGATACAGGTTCTACACACACAAAACAACAATGGCTGTCAGCGATACAGCTTCTACACACACAAAACAACAACAATGGCTGTCAGCGATACAGGTTCTACACACACAAAACAAAAATGGCTGTCAGCGATACAGGTTCTACACACACAAAACAACAATGGCTGTCAGCGATACAGGTTCTACACACACAAAACAACAATGGCTGTCAGCGATACAGGTTCTACACACACAAAACAACAATGGCTGTCAGCGATACAGGTTCTACACACACAAAACAACAATGGCTGTCAGCGATACAGGTTCTACACACACAAAACAACAATGGCTTTCAGTGCTACAGGTTCTACACACAAAAAGAAACGGTTATTTAAAATGTTTTCCTTCTCATCGTTCCCTTGGTGGCTGTCAGCCATACAGGTACTACTTAAAACAAAATGAAAAATGAATTCAAAATGATCCATTAACTTCAAAGGATACTTCCAAAAGTGACATTTGAGACATCAAATATGTACCAAATATCATCGTAAGATTCTTCTGAATGATGTTTGAATGTTTTAAAGAAAAAGAACACTGTTTACCTAGTGACAAAATAGAAAATTGATATCGGGTTTTGTTACCTATATTAGGCCTAACTATTGATTTTGACTACAATCAAACAGTGTTGCTGGAACACTTCACATTCAATCATACATATCTCCATAATTAGGGAAACAATTGAAAACTGAAAACCCATTTCATTCGCCTGTTACCATAAGCCAAACAATTAGTTACACAAGAAACAAGAAATGTGAAATCTCCACATGCTTAGGTTTATGTTCACTTGGTCTAATCTCAGTTGGTCTACTTCTCATTTGGTCTACTACTTGATGCATCCAAAACCCTAACCCTAACCCTAACCCTTACCCTAACCCTAACCTTAATCCACAACCCTAACCCTAATCATAATTCATAATCATAATCATAATTAAGCCGCCAGATTCATAATTTTCTAGTAGACCAAATGGGAATAGACCAAATGGGTTTAGACCAAGTGGCAATTTACCCATGCTTATGGTTGAATTTGCTAGTTAATGGAATACTTTAAAATTGTCTTAAAGCTAAAATAGTACCTATCTGCTTGTTTTACCCTTTTAAACCTAATCTTACTGTTAAATTACCCTTTTCGCCCTTTATATGCCATATAATGCACCATGACGACTTTGCAGGCTTTGAGGACTGGATGTATTCTAGTCCATTCTGTTGAGCCTCCTACCACTCCCATTTGATCCTGGTAGAAGTTATTTGAATTTCAAACATCTCTTTCTTCTCACTTACCTTCAGAGGCTTTGGTTGTAGATTTGGACCTGGTTGTAGAGGTCTGGATGTTTTCTAGTCCAGCTTGGTGGGCCTCCTGGCACTCCCATTCAGTCCTGGTACCAACCATGGCAGCCACCCGCAGCCAGAACTGCTGGGAGCTGGGAGGGATAACCTTAAGGGCTCTGTCAATCAAATGAAAACAAAAAATAGGATGACAACCAACTCTTAAGATATTAACTCTTGTCTCATTAGGGCTTTAAAAGTAATCTTTGTTTCACAGTGACAAATACAGGGGAAAGAAATTCACTAGACTTTGGGAGATTGAGGCCCCAAAACACAATATGAATATCTAGATGAAAATAAAAATGGCAAATATATCAAAAGTAGAAACAGAATAATCCAATCGGGGTAAAGAAGACTTTGCTATTAAAACATAGACAGTTTCTAGAACACCAATTTTCTGACCCAGCAATTGTCAATATCACAACTTATTGTTTAGTTGACTATCTTTTTGTGTATTATGTGTCATATGTGACCTTACACGACAAAATGACTGTTATATCGCTGTGGTAGTTTCTCTGTTATTAGCCGAAATAGTCAAATTTTGTTTAAAATATGAGATTCAGGATTTTGATATTTCCTAAATGAGGGTATCTTAATCTACCTTCTATAAACATTTTAGCATCAGAAATCATGTTTAAATATGATTTTTCATCAAATGAAAATGATCAGATTACAGCACTTGAATGGATGCCGATCTTTGAAGCGGTCCATTTTCTCCCTAGTTTTAATACTGCTTCATCCATGTTCCAAATCTCTGGCGCTCATTTTTTAGAGGGTTTTCCTAGTCCGAATATAATATATTATATACCATTTTAAAGGTAATAACTTCTATTTTAATGTCATGGGAAAATCAGCCCAATAATTTTTCCCGACTTATTGGTTGTTTTGTGGTGTAAGGTCACATATCGTTACATCTTACTTGTGAAGTCGATGTAGCTCGTCTGGTTCCCATTTCTCTCCCTCTTCCTCTGTTGTAGTGGCCTTCTTCTTCCTGGACACTTGAGACTTTGGTTTTCTAGAGCTTTTTGCCTTCTGTTTGGATGGCTCGGTAGATTTCTCATCTATAACTTCTATCTTCTTCCTTGTCTTCTCCTTTGTCACACCCGCTCTTTTTTCATATTTCACATCTTTAGCTTGAGGATCATCATGTTTGGGTTGGTCGACCAGTTTCTCGGTGTATGTCTCTGGAAGCATGTTGGATCCAAGGAGCACTTTAGAGGTGTCCAACTTGTGACGTCTACTCCTGAATTCTCCTCTGGAGTGATCCATGCTTTGGACAGCACTTGCAGATGCAAGGACTCTCTGAGGACTCTCTGAACTTGACGACTGGTTCCTGGCTTGAAGCACTTCTCCGGATTTGGGTGTACCTCTTTGACCAACCTTGCTGCTTCTACGGGGAGGCGAGTTCTCGCTGCTGAAGTCTTCGTCATCGCTGATGGCAAAGCTATCATTTCTACTGGCCTTTACACCAGGGGTCTGAGAACGTCCTCCATTGGCTTTGGTGTCAAGGGTTTGATTTGCCTTCCCTTCATGCGAGTGCCTTCTGCTGCCATACATCATCTCACGCTTGTGCTTGTGTTTTTCCACTACGTTCATGACAGCACCATACAGGTCGTAAGGATTCCTCTTGATGTGGGCAACTCCTGAACGACTTTCTTGGTGGCTCTTGTCCAGACCACTTTCCATCTCTTGCCCAGTCCTCTGCAGTTTTCTTGGTGAGACTCTTCCATCATTATGCTCAACATATCCATCTGATTCTGTGTTTTCCTGCGTATTTGTTGACTGCTTAGACTCTGATTCGCTCACATCTTTGGAATTCCTGACTGCTTCGTCCTCTGACCTGTCTGACGTAGGCATCCCTTTTCCTGATTGGTTAGGTCTTCTTACATCTCTGGAAGCAGTCCTTGTTTCAATGTTGGCATTACCGTCTCCCTTGCGTCTTGAACTTTTCCGTTTCTGTGTAGACGCTTGCCTGGCTTCTGTCCTACTATCATCTTTCTGTGCAGATGATGCATCCTTTTCTGCCAAATCTTTGTTTGATATTCTTGTTACACGAATCCTGGCTGAAATTCTCCTTCCATTACGAGTTATGCTTTCTGCTTTGCTTTCAGAGCAACTATCAGCATCTGTCAATGTATCACTTGTTTCAGGCTCCAGCCTTGTGCTACGTTTTCTTGAAGACCGCAACTCCTCTGACTCCACATCCTTTGATTGATTTGCTGCAAGATTTCTTGGAGATATTCTCTTCTGAAAACTGCTTTCGCTGTCCTTTCTCCTTCTGGAACTGTTCTCAGTGTATGTAGACAATTCTGGGGTATCTAAAGTCATGGAAACCTTTTTAGGATGGGTTTCTCCTGCTTTGTCATTTTCAGTTGAACTTGTTTTGCGATTACGACTTGACGTTTTTCTCCTGATGCGACTGATATCTCCCTCTTTCTGACTAAAGTTCTTCTTTGAGTCCTCATCACAGGATGTTGCAGTGTCGTTATCTGCAGTCTCTTCATTTCCTGATCTAGTGTCACGTCTTTTCCCGCTTTTACTTTGACCGGATTCTTCATTCCTAACATACTTCCTCTTTGTTCTCTGCAAATAAACCAAAGTAAAAATTGAGATAATACAATGCAATAATAATTTGATTTATATTGTGCGTAATGTAATTGATAATTATCTCTACTAAAATCATTTTATAAGGTGTTACAATAACAAGTCTTTAAGCACGCTAGTAAGTTTACTAGTAAGTTTCTAGTGATATAGCAACCATTATTTAATGCAATTTCCAGCTGTATTCATGGTTGGGTCAATTCGTTCTACTTGCAATACACACATTTTGATTATAGGACCACTTTGATCAATGAAATTAATTAAACAAAAAGGAGAGCGAGGAACACTTGCGATATATGTACATTAAAGGGACTTAGTAACATTGTCCAAATCCTCAAAATAAAATCATGGGACAGGTTTCGGTTTTTCAAATTTCCCTTTCGTTACAAAGATATGTACGATCGAAGTATTGCCCGGAGTTTTTCTTCTGTGTACAAAGTGAGTGCAGTGAGTTATTGAATATCACTTTGCATTTTCGCTCATTACTTGGCCATACAATGTCCATTTGACTTGAAATTTTCACACAATACCCTGTGGACATATGAGATAACAATAATATACATTGCATCAACCATTCATCACTTTTTGCACATGTCAACACAGTTACTAGATCCCTTTAAATCAAGCTGTGTTCTATCAAAACTTGTTTGCTTTCCCACCTCTATTCAACATTGTTTCTTTACATAATATCAAAATAATTCTGCTGAAATTGTTAAACTTATGTGAAGCTGCACAATGAAAATGAAGGAATAGAAACCATCAGAAGAGACTGAGTAGAGTGAGAAAAGTATAATGCATTTCAGAGACAATAGCTCACTCTAATTCATCCGAAGACCAGATGACTGTTTATTTTCCTTTGTCTAACAATCAAAGTGATTCCGCATTGCCAATTTCTACAGTGAAACATGGTAAAACAAAACCCTCTCATGACCAGGTAATTTACTGGTCTGAGCTCTCTATGTTCTTTTGCTTTTTCACCCTGATATAGCAAGCTAATTTTCATGGTCCCAAAGACCTCATTATAATGAGGTTCCACTGTATAAAGTGGGTAGGAGGAATCCACTTATCCCAAGAGATGGATTACCCCTCACCTCTGAGATATCGATGGAGCCGGTCAACCGAACACTTGTTGCAGACACAGAGGTGTAGTCCCTTGTCCCTTCCAGGAGCTCTGTAGCTCCGTCCAGTAATGCGATGGACCTCTGCCGCTGACCCGTCCAGTACTGAAGGGGTGGGATGACCTTGCGTCCGCTCGCTGTCTTTCTCACCTTATCAATGTGAATGCATATGGGTGTGACCACAATGGCTGAAGAAAAGAAAAACAAATACATGGAAAAGACATACATTTTTAAGGCAACGTTATATTCTTGCACGCTTCTGATGTTCAACATGTCAAGTATTTACTATTGCACTGATGGAATAATTTTAGAACTGTCCACTCACTGTCTAACTCAATTGGTCAATGTGAATGCAAATAGGTTGGACAACAATGGCTGAAAAAATGAAGACAACAAATCTTAGTATGAATACATTTAAATGGATTGACCTCTAGAATTGTCCTGTCCAGTTTCGGTAAGGTGGAATGACCTTTCATCAAATGGTCAAGTCATCATCAGCAAATCAATGTGAATCAAAGGGCCTGTCCACAATAGCTGATAAACGAAATGAAAGTACATGATGGAGCTATAGCCTGAAGAAGATCAAAACTCCTGAATTGGCGACACACCTCCATATGGCATCAACATAGTCTCTCGCTCTTGGATGGTTATGGCTACAAATGACTGAGGAAGGAGGGGAGGAACAAAGGTAAACATTTCTGGAAAAGATGAAAGTACTCCTGAACTTCAGGATATATTTTTGCCGTTGACCAGAGCACTAGAGAGGAGAAATGACTTTGTGTTAGATCACTGTCTTTAACATCATCTAAATGAAAGCAAATAGACATCTCATTATTGACAAGCCTTGCTATTTTTTAATGAATAATCCCAAGACAGATGTCTTACTATAAATGTTAACTTGTTTGATATTGCTCTGGGCCACTATGTACACATAATTCTATAAAGATGAGTATAAACTTTTATATTTTTTCAGAAAGTTTTTATTTGATTCATCTTTATCGCTTTCTCCATAACTTGAGAGCAAAATGCAAAGTTCATAATTGATTATTATTTGCTTATTAAGCTAGGCCTACTATTCTTCCCTTTTAATCATTTATGATTATTCTTTGCAATTATCTATTATATTAATGGGCCATTCTTTGAAAAGTGAAACTTTTTCGGAAAAATTGAAGTTTTATTTTTCTGTAGTTTTGTTCCATATTTGGAATGATCCATGTGTAAAGTTTCATGAAATACATGATTTGAAGTTTAAAATGAAACTTTTTTACTCATTTGCATAAATTTACATATTTCAATATTTTTCTAATAATCATAATTCAGAAAATAATCAAGATATCAAAAGGATAATTAGCAAGCTCATTCTTCTCACTTTCCTGTACAGGTTGATACCAACTTTGTAAAAATTCAACCTTTCATTCTTTTCTAAACCCGATATTATAAAATTCCCATTTTTCCATTCATATTGTACATGTCACACACGTGACCACCCCAAAATGTCACACACGTGACCAGACGTTGCCACATAATTAAGTACTATAAAAAACAACGGTTTGATATAATTCTCATTCATTGCTATTGTTGTACTTACAAATGTATAGTACTTCTCTGGTAATAAGATGAACATTATAGCTATTCATATTTTAAAGAATTTTCCAAATGAAATTTAGTTATGAAAAAAGCGCTCCGTGCGAAGTCACACACGTGACCCATGCCATTTGACCTCTGACATTGAGTTACGTAATCCTTATAAAATCTTTTGTGTTAAGTTTGAAAGACTACACCATATTCAAGTCACATATGAAGTAAAAATCATTATAGTCTCATACTTACTGAAATATAAGCATCCCATTTCAAAATTTGTCATGTTTTGGGTCACACACGTGACCAAGAATGGCCCTAATACAGTAAGCTTCAACCCCTCGAATCATGTCCCACTCGAGATAGCCTCACCCCGAGGATTCGGCGACTCCCCGACCGTCGCGATCGAAGGATATACGTTTTGTGGAGGACAATATTAAAAGGCATTCCTGAGTCGCTCCCGCCCCGTGGTCGTCGTCCAGATCGAAGAAAAGGGAAAGTCAGCAATGTCAATTGCCCGTTTAAGACGCCGAGCATTGACTAACGATTTATCGCCGTAAAAGTATTTGTAAGAATATAAATTGGAGTAGATAAAACAAATAATATATCGAGAAACCATTTTAGATATAACACGTTGCGAAACTACCCAGGTTTTGATAAATATCAATATTCATATTACGCGGATGGTGATTTCTTATGTATTTCTTTGTTTTTTAAAACTTATGTATTTTATTGTTTTTGTTGTTTATTTTATTTCTAACTATAATTTAACTATTTTGAACCCCAAAACCAACATATAAAATGAAAACAACACCAAATAACCAATGATATACCTCATTTTACAAAAATTGATATTTCCATATGTTTTGTACACAAATCACGAAATTGAGCGATTTTCGGGCTGACATGCATTGACAAAAGGTCACGTGACTTTATAACGGTAGGTCCGATTTTCGATATTTTTGTTTTAAATTGTGCGCAAGACCCGAAAGAAAAAAGTCACCAAGCAGCGGCGCGTCATCTTACAGCGTTTTGGAGCGATAACAAAAATTGTGGAGGGGGGGGGGGCCATTATGGCCCCCCCCCCGGCCTTATTAGGGTTAAACATACCAACATTTTTCTTGATAGTTGGTGTCCTCGTCTCGCCTGCCTTAGCCTTCAGGTTTTGAAGTGACATGTTGAGCTTTCCCTCTCTCTCCATCTTCTTGCTGTTGGTGGGAGTCTGTTCTAACTTCTTGCTGTTGGTGGGAGTCTGTTCTGACTTCTTGCTGTTGGTGGGAGTCTGTTCTGACTTCTTGCTCTCTTTCGTTGCAACCCGTTTACTTGGTTTTGTTGAATCTCCTTGGCTTTGTTTCTTTGAAGTTCCCTGACTTTGTTTCTTTGAATCTCCCTGACTTTGTTTCTTTGAAGTTCCTTGACTTTGTTTCTTTGATGTTCCCTGACTTTGTTTCGTTGAATCCTGTTTGATTTGTTTGCTTGAATCCTGTTGACTTGGTTTCTTTGGCTTTACTTGTTTTGTTGCTGCAGTCTGCTTACTTTTCGCTGATTTAATCTGCTTACTTTTCGCTGATTTAATCTGCTTACTTTTCGCTGATTTAATCTGCTTTCTGGGGTCAACCACTGTGTCTGAAGTTACTTTATCGGTTCCAGCCAGTCTGAATGTTGTGAAGAACAAAAAAAAAAAAATTTATATAACATGTTGATATCACTATAAACAAACTTTCCCTTCTTTCATTTATACTTCTTCCATTATACAGAAACCTATGCGAAATGGTTGCAGTGTTGTAGCATCCGATGACCAGATTAATAAATATAATGTGACGAGCTTCTGTACTTACATGTACGTGAATAGCGCCAACATACATAAACAAGGCTTTCCCTTTACTTTTCTTTCAGGTTGCCAAAATGACATCAAAAGGGCTTCTAGTTGGTGGCCATTGGAACATGGCCGCAAAGGGCAAGCCCTGATTAAATAATAGTTAAGATTATTATCATTACACTGACCTGGCTGCTTCCTGTGCTATCTGCTCCTTCCAGGCCGGGGGGAAACCCCACTCAAACCGCCTCACAAAACTCTTAGAAAAACCTGCAAAATGTAAGAATATCATGTGTAAAATCATTATGGAATGTTCATAATATATGTAACAGAACAACAAAGATATGTCTTAATAAAAGGAATACCACACATACAACAAAACTAATATAACTTTATTGGACATTAATCTAGCACCAATCTACACACATTTTCTATTGAAATCAGACAAAGGAGTACCAATGTTTCTCTCTTATGCTTCGTTTTGACTTTGCTACAACTCTCTCAACCTGTAAAATACCTCATCTACAATCTATCCAATACCTTGATCTAGGCTGAGGAGTTTGTTCATGCTGCCTCGGAGTCGGTAGCGTGAACCTGATGACGTCTCCAGGAGACGGTTGGACAGTCGGTTGCAGATGGCAGTGCTGTGCCAAAATGACCCCTCAGGATCCTCCCTGTAAACAGTAGAAAAAATACAATTAAAAGATTTATTTTAACTCCTTGGCTCTGTTGCAGAAAAAGATGCAAATGATTGTTAAGTTGCAATTAATTGTAAGTCAGATCATGTGACTAAATGCACAAATCTGATTGGTTTAAATGCGCAAATTTTCTGACTTGCAGTTAATTGCAACTTTACAATCGATTGCATCTCTTTCTACAAGGGGCCCGTAATTACCAATGTCGCAAATTTGCACCACACAATACACATAGGTCACATTGAGCTGCCTATATCCCTGGCAAGCTGGGAGTTTAAAACTAACTTTTAGTTATGTCCGGTAATATCCCAATGCATTAATAAAAAGAATGAAAGACAATGGATCATGATAGAAGTGGGACATTTATGTGTTGCTTCTTTGTATTGACAATTCACTTCATAAAAGGTTTGTCTAATTCCATTTACATGAAATTCCTTACAATATATTAGGACATTAATTTTCTAGTCGCATATCATATTTCATTTGTTACTCTATTGCATATATGGAGAAATTAATATATGAACTCACTCTCTGTGCCCTTCAACGGATATGTGCTTCCGACTGGATCCAATCCACTTCAAAATCCACTCATCAAGTACCGTCTCTTTCTTCTAGACAGAGGAGGGTGCAACAGGGAGATAAGTGAAGGAGGAGGGCAACAATACCAGTTACTTTTACATAAAGTTGCCATCTTTAGACCCTGCTTGAGTAGTTTTGGACCAGTCCTGAACAGGTTATTAACATTAGTTGATGGGATCACAGACCTCAGATAAGGAAAATGTCAATTCAGAGAAGATTCTTTCTGAAAAATCAAACACCACCTACATATAGGTGGCGTGTCTGTGAAATGTGATTTCTCAGATCAAACCTTCATCATATTTGCGCAGAGATTTGTCATCACTGATCATGTGATCCCTTCAGTAAATTCTTAATATTTTTATTCAAATTGAAAAATATATGTCTCATAATGTTTTTATGAACTTGTGTAAGAGAAGTCATCCCAATGATATACCATTCATCAGAAATCAGTTACTAGTATAAAACAAGGAGGAATTTAATTACACCTGAAAAAAAGCACTATTATTTGAAAGAAAACAAATAATAGGCATTTGTTGTCATTTGAAGGTTGTAGTTTCAAATCTATTTTGGCTACCAACCCTCCATTTCTGAATGCTGCTTTATTGATTAGCTCTCAATACCATGCAATAAAGCCTTTGAGTTCTAATACAAGTAATGTACCTATAGCACTGAGAGAAATTATTTAAAACAAAATTGTGTAAAACTTCTAACAAACCTTTGATGTTCTAGGTGTTTCCTCCCAGCTATTATTAGTATTTTCCTTTACTTCCTTGGCTGTTACACGGTCCTTGTTGTTGGGTGTATCCTTGCTAATGGCCACTTGGGTTGGTTGCTTTTTAGCTCCTGAAAGAAAACAAATTGTGAAGGTTATACACTGTATAAATGGTAATCATGAAAAAAATTTAGTAAATAACAAATGACATAAAGAACAAATATCCAGTGACAAATCAAATGGTTCACTAGATCAGAATCACATGAATTCCACACAAGTCAATTTTGGTTGCCTCTTTGAACAACAAATAAATAATATTTATAAAGCTTTTTTCCCTTTCAAGTGCCAGTTAAAATATTCTTTTTTGTATACCTAGTCTACTTTTCAACTGTTTCAGTCTGAAAATAGAACTCTCCAATTTGTTTTGCATTGAACTCTATGCAGTTTTGAGATGTTTTTAATTATTATTATTTATTTTTTTGGCATCTTGGGGGCTAAATTGCCCTGAGTTTCCATGTATTTTTTTCACTTCCCCTAATGTCTACATATTTTGCAATAAAAAAAAACTTTGTTTTTAAACCACAACTTTCATTACCATTCTTTTTGTAACGTGATGCCTGCCACTCTTCAGCTTCCTCATCATCGTTCTTATCTGTTACTCCACAGGAAGATTTCTCATGCAAAACTTTTTGCACTCCATCTTCAAGCTTGACTGGTTCTTCTTCTACTCCTTCTAGCTCCTCTCCATGATCTTCTCCAGTAACATCATCATGACCATCCTCAACAACATCATCTGCCTCCTCCTCGTCTTGCTCCACCTCCTCCCCATCTCCCACACTTCCTTGCAAGTCAGCCTCCACCGTGTCCACTCCCATCATCTGGTCTTCTTGCTGCTCTGCTGCATCCTTCTCCCTTCCTAGGTTTTCCGTGTCCGCTGCCAGTTGTTCTACGCGTAACTTCTGCTGCTGCTGTAGAGAGGTTGCAAACGATGGGCTTTCAGTCAATGCCTGACCCCCTGTACTATGGAGCCTGGGGGTCTTTCCCCCACCCTTCTGCATCTGCTGGAAGAGCTGTGCCACGGGCGACATGACGACATTTGCACCCGCAGATGCTGATTTTGGTGTGAGCACCTGCGGAGTGAGGGGGACCTTGAAGGGACCTGCTTGAGTAGGGGTACTGCCAGAGGCCTTGCATTCTGCACTCTGGCTCAGTTTGGGACGCAAGTCCTGTACTATCACCTGAGAAGTTAAGAGATATTGAGAAAGATCATTCATTAAACTTGGTTCAGGAATGAACCTGAGATACCTAAGACTGGAATCTACAATAGAACAGAGAATGTGTGTTACCATTTAAATTATTCTTAAGTCTTAACAGTAACACTAACAGGGACATATAATGAAAAGTTGTTCACATACCACAACAAATCAACATCACATATTAATTTGTCTCTTATTATAATGCAAGTACTCAAGGCTAGCACTAGGCTTGCAAATGCCTGATGGCCCGAGGCAAGTATACAATTTATGTTGGGGCAGTCAAATTGGATAAAGACTATACTATCTTTTTTACAAACCTTTGCAAGAGGACTTTGTCGATAGAGTTCTTCGAAATGGTCCACATAATGCTGATACGTTGGAGTCGGCCTTCTGAGAAAACTGGAATTCAAAAGAGAAAAAGCACAACAAAGGATGTTTCAAATTTTAGCAGCCAGACATGGCATGGTTTTATCTTTGAACAAATTGAAGACAGCCGATCGGAAGTGGACATTGAGTGAAGAGTGAAGGTCATCATATGAAGGTTGATGAGTGTGTGCATACAACATGCATGACATGTGTAGATTTTGTGAACAATTTGTTTTTCTAAATTCTATTTCTATTCTAGTGTATCCAGATCCAGTGCATCAGACATTAGAAGGGTCTGAAACTCGAGTGTACGACAGGCAGTTCAGATAACATATATCAGACAAAATCAAAATCTTTTCTTAAAATACTCAATAGCGATTTACAAATAATACAAATTAAAGGGCAATGAAACCCAAGCAAACTGTTGCTTTCATAGACTTGAAGAGATGAGGAGGAATAATCTCTGAAAGTTAGAGCAGAATCGGGCCATAAACAAGAAAACTATGGCTCTTTGAAGATGCCCATTTATTCCTATGGGGAACTCAAATTGGCAATGCACTCTGATAAGTTTGTGGACTACTCCCCATATGTTTTGTACACAAATTTTCCCATTTTTACAGTTTTCTTCATAGTCACACTTTTCCATTCCCCAAACTCACGATATGTTGTGTATGAATGTATTCTACAAAACATATGTTGAACTCAAACGAAGGGTAAACATATATTTTTAGAAAATTGAACAAAATTGAAAGTTTGTGTACAAAACGTATGGGGAGTAGTCCACAACTTTGCCAGAGTACGTTGCCAATTGAGTCACTAATAGAAATAATTGATATTTTCAAAGAGCCATAGTTTTCTTATTTCTTGACCGATTGTGCTCAAATTTTCAGCCCGGACTATTCATCCTATTTAGTGTATTATAGTGTATACAACAATTTGTCCGGATTTCATTGTAGCTTTAACTTAAATTATGAATTTATGGCCAAGCCCAGCCACATCTACTATAAAGTAAATGGTCCTGTCAGCTGGACCATTTACATTAATATGATGTAGCTAAGCACTTCAGCCATTTGTACATTGTACTAGTATTGCACAATATCCAATTTCCGTTCAACAGTTGAATGCCATGTTTTAGGAAATCTCACAAACTTGTTTACTGTGTTTACTATATGGCATAGGTGTTGGCCACCTCAGGCGTGTAACTGTAAGTAAATGGTCAGACATACTCATAGTCATACCATCGTATGACCATTTACAAGAATATACTGTAGATGTAGCTGGGCCAGGCTCACACATATCATCATCATCATCATCTGTACACCTCTCCCGTTTGCTGCACTATCAAAAACAAAATATTTTTGCTGGCCAATTCCTCCCTCCATTTACCAGCAAATACAAACAAAACTTTTGTTTATAATGTGATCCACAATTCATATAATTTGATAATAATTACTAATTCTGTGGTTTTAAAAAATGCAAAATGTTGAGAAAACAAAATTATTAATATTATTAAAATCATGGCATACATTTTCTTGGCCCTGGGAGCATTTACGAAAATACAGATCATCACAATCATTCATACCTGTTCTGTCAAATGTCATGTCACTATGTGTAAGCATCCCTATTACATGTGGGTACCTATACAGGTACCCACATCCACACCTACATCAAAACGTAAGGTAGGGTTTCTCCACCCTAGGGTCACTCTCATAGGCAGGCTGCAGTAAACAAATTTGTGAGACTGGCAAAAATCATAAAATCATTTCTAGCTAAAATCTCACCAATTAATCAAACTTAACATAACAGGGGGTTAGAATTGAATATAATTTAAAACTTACATGAGCTTTCCAATGTCAGAAGCACTTTAAATTCCAGTTTTTAAATTATTTGATCTATGACTTGAAGCTCCAATCTGAGCCTGAGCTTTCTGACTGTGCAGCCCTCAACCACAGGTTTTAGAACAGTTGTTTACATGTTTAGGCTTGTCTGCCAGCCAGTATTATCAAAAGGCTGAAGGGATATTTCAGAGATTAGTGTCTGAATGACCTAACTGACAATGGGTTCTGCAAAGTACTCTGACTTGTACTATTTGCAGGGGTGCAGCATTTCAATAGGTGTCTGGACAAGACAATAGTCAATACATGTGGCTTTTGTATCGCATTCCAAAGTATATAACAATGAATATAGGTCAATTTGTGACTCTAAGGAATTCTTTACAACCAGCTTTGAACAGATTAACACAATGATTCAATGAAGGCATGCTATAATTGTTTGTTGAACAAAGGCCAAAGCAATTATGCAATTTATACAGACATACACAGCATCAAATTGATCAATAGTGTGAAAAACATCTAGTTTTAAGGCTAGGTAGACAGGGGAATTCCCCAGTGTTTACTGGAACAATGAAGGCAGCTGACTATCAGGCTTTTTTCAAGGCAATGGAGTAATGTTGTGACCCGGACCGGACCGGAACCGGAATACCGGCGAACTCGGGCTTCCGGTCCGGTCACGGGCCGGTCCGAGTTTGAAGTTGAAAAAGCTGAGACCGGTGGAAAAAAACCGGTGATGCAAAAGACTGAATTTTAGTGAAAAACGTTAAGAAAACTGTCCATAATCACTTTGAAGAGTAGCGGAATAAAAATAAAAACGGGCCAACCTATATCATTTACTTCAAAGAATGGTTATTTTCGAGAAATTCTTGGTTAGTTTACTTCGTTTGACGGGCAGAAATTGAACAAGACACGCACGCAAAATTGCTAGTCATTTGAACGATATTTCCGACGGATGTTCACACGAACTCTGGCCGTCAGACCCGGCGCGCGATCGGCACGCGATCACCTCGCGTGCATGTGAAATGAGCGGGCGGCAGCGGCGTGTAATACAAAATATGTCGCAGGCTATAGATCGACAAATTATTGTTTTCATATCCTCTTTTAAATGTAAAATGCAGTCTTTAAAAACTGCAGTAAAATATGGAAGAGGACATGAAAACGATAGATTTGTTCATCTATAGTTGCCAGCAAGCTAGGAATCAGGGGAAAGCTGGTATTATTAAATAAGTTTGTACTCTCGTATACCTCGGAAGGGGGAAGGGCGGCCGGCCGGGGTCGAGTAAATACAATCTTGGCCGCTTGATATGTTGTTATAATTATCGTGGCGTCAACAACTCAAAATTGAACTATATTCACATAATCATAACATGTTTTTTTTTCTTTCCTTTTCAGGAAGATGACAGACGCTCGGAGGCAGTGAGAGTACCACATCAGTTTTGTTGCCAGGCTCCGACAGATCATCAACCTTCAAACATGCTTTGTTTCCTATGTCCGTCCTCGGCGTCCCGTGTTCAATTTGTTGTTCTTTTCTTTGAATAATTAGAATTCGTTTATGGTCCAATTAATTATTTTAATAATGACGATGAAGATGATATATAAAGGGGGCCGTGGGGGCTTAAAACAGTAAAATACGTAAGCTTGAAATAATTATTATAACAATTGAAATGTGGTCAGCCCCCAATCAACAAATTTCTGCGGTCCCTGATAATATATGATTTTGTTTCATGTGCGACTAGCGATTTTTTATACTCATGATCGATGGCTTGTGGTGATTGTGAATACTTGATGATAAATATTGATATACTTATAATTTGAACGTCAAATCGAAAATAATGGTGATGATTTAATTTGTATAATTATGTGATGCCGAGTGAAAATAAATCAAATAATAAAACTGATAGCAAAAAGACGATTACTTGATATGTGATGATGTATTATCATGATTATGTTGATGGTGATTGTAACTTATTTTATACCGATCAATTGTTGATGATTATGACTGACTGTGATGACTATATGAAAGCCTGACGAGACAAAATAAACCTGGACGACATCGGGAATGTCCACCATCAAGGCTGCATGACGCTCGAGTATATCCGAGATTCCGAGGTAAGCATGCCAGGTAGGTAATCTGCTAGTAAATAATTGAAGTGTGTATGAGTGCAATTGGCATTGGTGTAGACCATAGAAGTATGACTCCAACACTGCCGTTGTAGAAGACAGTGTAGACCCGGCGTGAGAATGTGGCAGTTGTTTCCGAGAAATGCAGTACGTGCGCGCCAGAGTGATGAATAATAATGGTAAACAACTTGCCAACTACAATAATAGTTCTAACTTGCTCCATGTATCTTACGGGGTCAATCGTTCGTCGAGTGCACTGTATTGCAAGCTCAACTGTGATTACTTTTGGTAACGTTTCTCACGTAAAACTTATATTTTAATCGCCGAAGCATTGTTGGTAAGTACATGTTGATATTAAATTACTTCGTACCGTGAATAGACTACTTTCATGCTTCGAGAGAAAACACGATTTTTGAAACACGAAACATTCAATCATGCAGCCACACATCACAAGAGTCCTGAATATAAAGCTCGCAATTTGAACGTGTATCGCAAAAAATATCGTTGTGCTGTCTTTCTGGAGATGTGAAGGTAGTTTATTGGAAAATAATTTAATATCTATCATGGACTTGACAACAAGGTTACGACGATTGTATGAGAAATCATAGTTTACGGGTAGAGTTGAATCGGTTTGGTAACGGTCTTCTAGACTGGTCAGACTCGTTGATATGTCGATGGTCGGACTGCACTGACGTTGGGAGGGGGGGGGGGGGGGGCACGTAAATCATAATGGGAACCTGTAATTATTTTCTTTCACACTGACATTCCGCTGGACCCCGTACCTTCGAAGCTACTCATAATTTAAGTTTTAGTAATTGCAATCATTTTTCAAGTTACGATAATTGTTGACGCAATTCAAACTAAATAATTGTACTACTTACGTATTATCGCATGCCCTTCGACGTATTTTCAATGTCCTTGCTTCGCCTCTCTCCATTCCATGTCCCGCGTGTGTCCATCTCGATGTTAGTAATTTAGTTATAATTATAATCATCACCAGTCAAACATGAACCATCATCCTCATCATAATTATCATTGCCAATCATCCTCAGTTCATCATGCCCGTCTTTATCAAAATCATGCATGCCCCCTGCCATCATCATGTCCATCTTTATCAAAATCATGCATGCCCACTGCCATCATCATGTCCATCTTTATCAAAATCATGCATGCCCACTGCCATCCTCATATCAGACATACACATCATTTACATCCTCATATTTTTTTCCCGGGTTATCTAATTATTCCGTTCAGTTTCCCCCTTTTTTCTTGAACTTCCGATCAAGTAATATTATTTTACAAGCAATAAATGTCACTTTATAAATGTGTCTAATCTACAAAGTATAAAATGTATGTACACGAGGGGGGGGGGGGGGGGGGTCACGCTTAATGGGTACGAAAGTGCGTAATTTACACTTTTCATAACACAAGTCGGACCAAAATGTCTCCACTTTGTCATCGCCCTCTTTATGTCTTTATTCCGTCGTATATATATCTCCCATATCGCTACTCTTTCATGCCCATCTGTCATCTAGATCTCATGTCCGTCATCAGGATCCCTTTGATCTTTGTCTACATCGTCTGTAAATGGAAAAAAGATATCAAATAAAACATGTTAGATTATTATTTACAAGTAGTCGCGTATTATGATTGGGGGATATTATATGTGATTTCCTCCGATCATATTACAACAGTAATTACATTACGGTTTTCCCGCGCGCGAGGACATAAAGCCACGTGCGTATGCACGGTGCTCGGCGACTCAGAGTGCCTAGGCCTCTATGCTGGGCGGCCAGCGCTACGGCGGGCCGCCGCCCTTCACGGCCCGCTACCAAGATCGCGATTTCAGCGACGTGGAGTCTTACAGGTTCGTTTCATGCGGTAAATAACAGTTATAATGCAGATTAAATAAGATTAAGTTTCCCATCCAAAACTGTGCTGTCTAGATTACCAAAGTACAAATTTAGAGCCACTTTTTTGATGCACAAGCGACAGATATATTCATCTGATCTCTCGCCGGGACAACACAAACGATCGAGTTATATGTCCAATTTACTTCAGAAAACTGAGTAATTTCTGGACAGTCTGTAACCATTTCGCCGTAAAAATTGATAGCACATCTATCCGCGTCAATATTTGTAATATTATTGGCATATAATAAGAGCAATGTAAGCCCCAAACACAGCAATTTGCCGACGTTTGTGATTTTGCGCGATTGCGTGATTTTACCGGGCCGGGTTCCGGTCCGGTCTGAAGACCGGAGAAATTTTTTCCGAACCATTCCGGTCCGGTTCCGATCCAGTTTTTGCTTCCGGGTCACAACATTAAGTAAGGGGTTAATGCAGCATGCATTACTGTTAACCCCTTGTCTTGTAGGGGTGGGGTTTCTCCCCGTTTATTCATTCCACTTATGACATGACATTTGTAATCTATAAGGTGAAATTAAATCATTGAAAGATGTGTTTTTGATACTTACCCACTTTTCTTGCTATGAATCAGCCAATATTTCACGTTCATTTGCCATGCAGTCGCGTCGAGCGCTGATCATCGCACACGCTTGCGACAGAAGTACCGTGAAAAGTGTGTTGCTGAAATGACCTTTCGTTAGGTAGTCTTCGTCCAGCCAGGAATTGATACGTTGTAAATTACTTACGCACATTATTGTATGCCTGTCAAATCGGAAATAAAGTGTGTGCCACTGAGTGCGCTTGAGATGAAACTACCGTATTTTGCTTGCGAATTGTTGTTTTTCAAACTTTTAAAGAATATGGATTTAAAAATTGTAACGACTGATTTTTGAATAGAATTAAATAAAATACGATGAAATATATTTATTTTTTATGAAAAAACGTACACACATTAAATTAAATTATACATTTTTACTTTGCAGTTTTAACAGTCGATGATGAGCCTTGCTTCCGACCAAAACAAGTTCGTAATTGATGACGTATGTACAATATTCGCTAGCTACACAGTGAACGACATTTTCACGTGTGCTTTGATGCTGGATTGACGGGCAGTTCAGGACCAACGAATATTATTGAAGCCCATTTCAATTTAGCTAGGGGCAACGTGACGCCATCAAATGGAGAATTTTTCATCGGCCATCTAGCAAGATCTACAAAGTTAGGTGAGAAAATACAAAATAAGAAATCATTCATGAACAATAGTCTTTACAACTAACCCCAAAAAGGGGGGTTAGTGAAGTCACTACTGCTATACGGCAGTGTGACTTTTGGGCATACTTGGCCATACAGTTTCCCATTCGCTAGTGTACATCGCGACGCAGGCGTGTGTGTAAGATAGTCTGTAATATGTTACACCTGACAAACTATGTGGTACTATTATTCTATTTAATATCGGTAGCGTCGGTCATAACCAGGCATTGTGACAACTGGGTCAAACTCAATTTTTCAAAGACAACATCCTTCAAAATCAAAGTGAATTCGCGAACACCCCTCGCGCAATCAATCAACAATGTACAATGTCACTGCATGCATGCGCGCCAGGCCGCGCGAAAAAAATATGCACTCCCACAATGCGATTCTGTACGTAGATATAATATGCTAGAACAGTATTGGCGAGGACAGCCGGTGCAATCATTGTAGTCTCATCATAATTGATAGCACCAAAAAAAAAGGTGTAATTACATTTACAAAACCTACACAAAAGAGAGTTGGTGGGACTGGAAGAGAAAATTGCAGGAGATAAAAAGCGAAAGAACAACAGTGTTTGCATTTAATACATTAAATAACTAAAGAAATCAGAATATACTCACTGCTTTTCTCCGTTTTCATCATTCATTTCTAATGAGATTTGTGATAAAACCACATTTTAACAAGAAAACAAGCTCTGCTGTAACGACATTTCAAAACCAGAATCACCGAACTTTACGCATGCGTAGAATGGTATTTCCTCGATTCCGGATTTCGCGCGATCCGATCCGATCCGATCCGATCGATCGCCAATAGCGGCCGGCTTTTCGCAAATGTCGGGGGTGGGGGGGGGGGGGGGGGGGGGCTTATGATTATAATTATGGATTATGATTATGATTAGGGTTAGGGTTAGATTTTGTGTTAGGGATTGCGTTTGGAGTTGGGGAAATTGAAGTTAAAGGTATCATGTAGTAGACCAAGCGAACATAAATCTAGGGGGGTGCGCCGAATTGCGATGTCGATCAAGCTGCAATTTGCGGTAATCCAGGATAATAGGGCCAATAAGATCCCTCCCCACCTTGGCAATCGTGCCCCATACCTAAATGGGGAGAAATACAAAATACATGTAAATGCACATACAGGTAGGCTACATTTTGAAATTTTCTTCCAACTAGCAAGCAGAAGTTTCAGTTATCTGTACAGACAAATCCGAATGTCCACCTGAAATAATTTTATGTCACCGTCTCTTTGTGTAAAGCGGACAATGTTTGAACAATTTGTAATTTTATCTTTTTTTGAGAGGGGGGGGGGGGGGGAGGGGGGGGGGGGCTTCAGATTTCCTTGAAAAAATGATTACAAAAGTCATTCTAAAAGGCACATTTTGCATTCTCAAATGTTGGGACCACTTTTAATTCTAGTTATACTTTGAATAGTCATTTTGCCAAATTCGTTTGTCTCTTCCAAAAGGTCCGCTGGAGACTATTCAGTGGCGTAGCTACGGGGGGCACGGGGGGGCACGTGCCCCCCCAATAATTTGGAAAAAACAATAGAAAACATAAGGGGACATTTTTGAAAAAAACAAAGAAATACATACAGTGTGCCCCCCCAATAATTTTGCGTGCCCCCCCCCCCCAATCAGTCCGACCACGCTACGCCACTGAGACTATTAATAACCTGAAGTTAAGATTTGGGGGAAATCATTATAACAATATTTTCCTCAGCACCATTGAAGAAGTTGAAACTTGCAGAAAGTATTATTTAATTATGACATTGTTCTATATTAATGATAATTTAGTTGTAATTTCAAGAAGTATTATTATATGAGTTGCTTCCATATTTGTTATCTTCCCAATCTTGAATATTGTCATTCATTTGTGTTCCACTCCTATTCCTCATATCTCACTCATACTACTCCTTGACATCCTTATTCTTTCCTCTAACTTCTGTTTTCTTGCATTCCCTAACCCGTTTCATGTGATGGGTCAGTTGTATCCCTTATGCAGGGGGGGGGGGGGGGGGGGGGGGGCACCTCAACCATTTGTTAATTTATATATATTTGGTTGAAATACATAAACAAATAATACAAATACAGTACAATAAGCAGTGTATTAAAAGATCCAGTGACCCGGATGCACACACATACAGCAGTCAAACATACAAACACACACATACACTCTCAATGATTTGTTTACTTGACCTCACACAAACAATGAAATAAGACCTAAATATAGTTTAACCATCACCATTACCACCTACTAAGGAAACATATATTGTTCTATGGCATTTTCTTTGTGCTGTCAAAAGTAGTTAAACTATGTAAACACACTAACATGATCACATGAAAGATTACAGGGATCCATTAACTTTATATTTTCCCCAAAAGTAATGTTTGAGACTTCAATCATATACCAATTTCATTGTAAGATTCTTGAGAATGATATGAGAATTTCATAGAAAAAAGAATATAGTTTGCTTAGTGAAAACAGAGAAAATGAATGTTGGATTTTATCCTGATTGTTTGCGTGAAGTATCCGAATTTGGATACTATGGACGATCGAGTATCCAAATTCATACTCTTGGCTACGGTCGGAAACCATCTACAGATGCTCTCAAATTCAATGATTATGGAGACATTTTAAACTGTAAAAAACAAAAAAACATTTCATTTTTTTGTTACCATAAGCCACATAACAAGGTACAAGTGAAGTGGAAAAGCTCCAAGTGATTTTGGTTGAAATTACACAAAGTTAATGGATCACTTTAATAACCGTAAAGCACAGTAGCATGAAATCATTAACAAATCCAGAAAAACACTAGTTATGAACAAATAACTACAGGTTTTTGATTTTCTATAGAAATTACTGACTTGATAAGAATAATATGCATCGTTTCGGTTTGACTGATACTTCATACTTGATGACAAGTGTGATAATCCCTTTGATAGTTCACACAGGAATGAATATTTGGAATGCTCAGTATTCTCACAAAAACAAGAAAAAAATATCATTGATTTTGATGGTTTTGATTCTGTTAAATATACTTGTCCTAACCCTTACAAAGCCCAATATGTGTTTAAATCAAAATTAAGAAGACAAAAATATATGGATGATTTTAATAGCTAGTCAAATTTTACAATCCAGTCAAACATTACAATTTAAATACATGTATGCTGCAAAGTCAATCAAATAAATGAAGCAAAAACAATAATAATTTGCACCAGCTTTGAGATATTGAGTTTTTATTTCATGTATTCTATCATATAAAGAAGGCAAGAGTATATTGACATGTATAGTTGTATACATCAAGCAAAAACAAAATACATAAATATTACACTTTATAAGCATTCAAGAGAGCATTCAACAGACTGTCAAACCTTTCAAACCATTGTACATTTATTACATTTTGTTCAGGTATATTCAGAACATGTCAATTTAAATAACACCATGGGTCCATGACCCTACACACTTGGTCATAATGACCCAGAGTCGCATCAATGGCAGGCACATCAGTAGTCAAGGTCAAAAGGACATAAATTACAGATAACTCTACAGTAAAACCTGTCTAAGTAGCCAAGTGGCTACCTGTCTATAGCAACCAACCTGCCTACAATGGCCACCAAAAGTGTCCTCCCTGCATAGAAAAACGATTTTATGGAACCTGTAAGTGGCCACTTTTCTTGTTTCCCTAAAAGGTCACTACTCACAAGTGTGACCTTATTTACAACTGTTCACTGAAGTGTCAAAGAGATCTTTTGTCTGGATGTCACTAAGCATGTGAGTTTACATTGACAATGAAGACAGGCAAGAATACCTCCAGTAACATATGGCAACAGTCAATGAGTTAGACAAATTCCAATGGGCTCAGAATAAAAAGACCTTTGACTGACTGACTCGACCTAGTATTCAGTACTGCCGGTTACATTTTAAAATGAGCCATGGTTTATAAACCACTTATCAAGTTTTGTGTCCTTTTGATCCTGGAGTTGTGCCACCTGATGACAAGTTGGGCCATTATTGAGAATTGCACATCCCACAAGATTGCTTTCATTTTAAAGCCACATGCCAGTCCTGGCAAACAAATAAATAATGTCTTGGAAAACCTCCCAAATCAACCCAAATTACCTGTAACATACAGTGTATAGTAAAAGTTGCATTTGTTGTTCTTTGTGATAATGAAATGATATATAAATTAGCAGACTTTCTTCTCAACAAAAGTGCAGCCCCACATGTATATAATATCAGTGTGGTCCATGGGTTATTGCCCACTCTGCCTGCATCTTATGACTGAATGATAAGATATCTTGATTACTAAAATGTTGGTCTTGCAGTGGGATTTAGGCCCATCTTAAATACTAACACATGCAACTTTTACAATTTTTCTTTACATGATTGTTCAATAACAGTGATATCGGGCAGTTAATTTTGGGGGGAGGTATTTCCCAGACTGTCATTTAGGGCTTTAATTTTTACAGAAAAGGGTACACCATACATCTCATCTTGTATCAAAATTCTTGTATAAATGATATAACTACACAAATGCAGCAT
Source organism: Echinarachnius parma (assembly GCA_037951105.1). Lineage (NCBI taxonomy): Eukaryota > Metazoa > Echinodermata > Echinoidea > Clypeasteroida > Echinarachniidae > Echinarachnius > Echinarachnius parma. The sequence goes on along the minus strand of JBAMJV010005338.1, from coordinate 38,022 downwards.
TGACAATAATGGCAAAAAAAGTGAATCAACACAAAACAAATTTGAATTGACGTTAATTTTCCTGCACCTTCACTCCTACATCAATACTTGACATAATTGCCACAACAACAACAACAAATAATGAACAAATATGATTAACGAATAAAGGACAATTTAAGCAGATTAAGGGTCCTAAATGGCATGTGATAACACATAATAATATTTTGGAATATATAACATTTAGATCCATCTCATCAGTACCCACTGAACCCCTGAAAGTAATTATCTCATTTATTTTGCAGATTACCATTACGATATTCAAATCAATTTGGGGATTTCGAGCCTAAAACAATGATCAAATTAATCTTCATATTCAGCATTTGGTTAAGTTCTTAGAGCAGAGATGATCAATGATATATTTATGGAATACAAATATTTTGGGGAATAACTTTGGTCTATACTATAATCACTATATTTGTAGTCCCTTATTATAATGATATACATGTAAATTTGGTCCTTTGCAACAATTTTTAAACAAATATGCAATTAGGAAAACAAAGACAAATTGTTAAAAAAATAGTTACAGTACCATCTGACAAATAACAGATCTCTGACACTTTGTTTCATTTTAATTTCAAGAATCTCAGGAGAACAAAATATATAAAATTCTTGAACATAACACATATTCTCCAATTGAAAATGAGACAAGACATTGATTTGTGAAGGAATCTCTTTGTTTAGGGAGAAAGACTTATTGTAACTAGGTCTTAATCTCCATGATGACAACTTGAGAAGTCATTCTGGTACATCTTCACAGGGGTCCATGGAATGTGACATAATATACAGTGTATATGAATGTTGTGGGGCTTCTTAACAGACTATTTGTATGTTAAATCAATTAATATATTATTAAGTGGGTATTCATAACTTTGACTAAAGTGACAGTATATCCCTTTGTTTTTACTTTCTCCATTTTAAACAAATGGTATGATTCAATATTATGAAGTGCGTATGGTTATGTATGACCTCACACAGAAAAGTATGAGGCAATAAATATGTATTGAGCAAGCTTCAATGAATACAACCAAGCAGCTTTGCTGAATAGCTGAATACATTTTTTACATGATCTACTCAGCCCTTCGTCATGTTCATGTTCCTAATAAATAGTTTATACAATATGGGAACATTACAACACAATTGTAAATATGCAGTATGCAAAATTGTTGCTATTATGTTTCATTTCAAACTGCAATATTTACTAAACCCTGCATGTATTCAAATTGTTTTTGTGTATTTGAATTGAGCACTGGTAAAAGGTTACAGTCTTTATTGAAGGGGTTTAAAGAAGACCTGCACCACAAGTTCATCATTGACAATGTACTCGTTGGAAGGTATCAAGAGATCGTTCAGAGCAACCTTCTTGTCAATGTCCGTGTCCGAGTGGTACCGAGACTTTGTGAAGTTCTTCTTGCCCGTTGTGGACGCTAGCACCTTGGAGTCATTGACAACTTGAACCATAAACTCAATGGGCTTGGGCTGGTCCAGGACCACGTATGAGTACAGAATGATTCTGAAATCTTCATTGTTTGAGGAGGAGCCCTTGGGATAGATCTTGAGCTCCCAATCCCAGCTGGAGTGGGGATATGAGGAAGACCGAGTTGAGAAGGGGGGCAATGACCTCTTGCTGCTTGTTGAACTTGGAATACCCTGAGAGCACTATCCTCTTGTCCCACCTCATCTCTGTGTAGTTCCTCAGGAGAAAGCTGGAGGAGGAGAAATCAGGTTTCTTGGCACGTGCCTCCAGCGTTAAGGCATGGTACTTGTACGATTGTAGAAAAATCTTTGCAAACAGCTGAGGGAACTCTTCCACCACCTTGTGACTCTCCAGCTGCTCCAGTTGCTCCGCGCTCATCATCGGGAAGCGGATGAAGGAAATCATCTCCTTCAGAAGCTCCTCCATCTTCTGCGCCCGCTCTGGGTGATTGGGCGACAGCGTCCACTTGATGACAGCGCGGAATACCAACAGCTCGTTGCGCACGGTCAGGTGTGAGCTCCTCAGGAACTGCACCAGCTGTTGTCTGTCCAAGGCCAGCCACTCGGCGTTCCACTCCGGCAGCGACATGATGTCGTCAGCCTTGGGCGACAGGGCCTTGATGGACGCAACAACCAGCGTATCATGGTTGCACTTGGTGGCATACTGGTACCACACGTGGAAGACATCTTTGAGAGGCAGCTTGGGGATGATGGCGTGGGTGGCAAATTCGATGCACACACGCCGAAGGTCACACACGTTGTACTTGTCTGCAAGCATGAGGATCGGGAGCGTGCTCTCAAAGGTCAGCATGATGTGACATGAGTAGAGGAACTTGAGAAAGGCTGGGAATACATCACTGCACTCTGGCTCCTCCACTAGCTCTATCTCCTGCACAAGCAAATAAAGAATGGAAGAGAAGGATGACCATGTTAATGAGATAATAAACTGTATTACGTTCAAAGTAGAATATACATTTTTAAAAGCAAAGAGAAGCCTATTTTTCTATGCTTATTTTAATGGGTGCGGTTCGTTATTCCGAAGGTTCGTTATTCCGAAGGTTCGTTATTCCGAAGGTTCGTTATTCCGAACACGCAAATTTCCTATACCTGAGTGTCGTTAATCCGAAAATGAAATAGGGTTCGTTAATCCGAACATTTGTTGCATTATTCCGAAGGTTCGTTATTCCGAAGGTTCGTTATTCCGAAGGTTCGCTATTCCTAAAATGAAATCGGGTTCGTTATTCCGAAGGTTCGTTATTCCGAAGGTCCTTTATTCCGAGGGTTCGTTATTCCGAAGGTTCGCTATTCCTAAAATGAAATCAGGTTCGTTAATCCGAAAATGAATTTGAGTTTGTTATAATGCTATAATTTCATATATAGAGATAAAATAAACTTAAATGTTTGATTGGTCTGGCCAAGGGAGGGAAAGGGGTCCGAGGGTATGCGTAATGCAGGCTGTAAATTAAATAAACAAAACACAAACTATAGTATTATAACAAGCCCGATTTAATTTTCGGAATAACGAACCCGATTTTATTTTCGGATCAATGAACCTTCGGAATAACGAACCTTCGGAATAACGAACCTTCGGAATAACGAACCCGATTTTATTTTCGGATCAACGAACCTTCGGAATAACGAACCTTCGGAATAACGAACCTTCGGAATAACGAACCTTCGGAATAACGAACCTTCGGAATAACTGAACCTTCGGAATAACGAACCTTCGGAATAACGGACTGTAACCATTTTAATTTATAATGGTCAGTTTCCCTATAGATGTTTGAACTACAAGTGTAGAGTACAATGTGAACACATTTATGCAGAAATGTCCCTGGTTCTAAACAAATTGGGGATATTACTTCTTTATCAAACCTTCTATTTAAGGTAGAATATAACAAAAATGAAGAAATATTAATAGCAAATAATAATGAAAGGCAAACTAGCTGTGATATCCAAAAATGTCAAAGTAAGCCAAAGCACAATTTGTAAAGCTTACATACAGTCATTGTCCATGTAAATTATATGTATATAATGACCTTCTGTTGTCAATATAACATGTATTTACTGTCATTGCTGTAAATGTACACTACCTGACATATAAACATCACTAATTTACAAAAAAAGGTGTGAGTATTGGATTATTCAGACGATACAAATTCCATAAGATTTTTCTCTTGGAATGATCCCATCTGGAGATACATGTATCGTACATGTAACTTCCACAGCATTTATAACTGTCATTTCTTACTTCTTTTTTTGTGCAATAAAACAAATATATACAATATTTGCATGACAATTGAGGATGCTTCTTTTGAATGGAAAACTGATGAGTGACAAGACAGATATTAGATAAGACAAGGAGGTACTAGATAATTGTAGACAAGAATCTTGTATTGTTGACATTGTCAAACTGTGTAAATATTTTTCAACAAAAAATAATAATTCAATGTGCATACATGCTGCCAACACGATGAAGGTTGATGATTTTTGCTGGGTCATCTTTTAGTGAAAACCAAAACAGATTTTCTGAAATCAGAGAGATCTACATTATGTACATATACCTAGATAATATGGTAACAATTCATACAATACAGCATTACACTGAATACATGTATGTAGGAGTTGTTTGGATCCTTGTTATAGTGCATTTTTATGTATTTTTATGTACATGGAAATGATAAACACATTCCTGTGTTGCTTACAAGTGAAAGAGGATACAACTTTGATGTGAGCCACTTGAAAATGGCTTCTAGTATACGCAAACACATGATACATGTACACGTATATGTCACTAGTTAATAGTACTTTGGATCTAGAATGCAATCACATGCTCTCCATCCAACAAATGTTCCAACATTCACATGAAACATGTAGATCAAACAAATTGACTCCAAGGATGAGGAGAAAATCAACAGGCAGTCACACAATGAAGTCAGAACCGCTTTGTTTCCTTTTCGAGAAATTATCCCCAAGTCCTCTCTAGCCATGTCCACAAACCTCCTCTAATGCAATCAAGTTAGTATGTTGAAGAAGTCAGTCTTTGCCCAACTGATCATGTGATGATCCACACCCTGATCAAATTTATGCTAATGAATGCATCAATGCAACAAGATCAACCGTTATAATACACAAGCTGGGTGAATCACAGTGTGTGAATTGCTCACCTTATAAGTATAACATTATGTTTAGTTCAATGACTGGATTCTCAACAAAAAAGTAAATCAATGGTCGATCCGATCCCCGAACATTCAACAGCTGAACACATTCTCAGGATAGGATTTTGCAAAATGCCCCAGGCCAAAGGCGAATGTCGATATAGAATTACTAGTACAGAAAGTATATAGCGAGCAGAATCCGACAAGACTGTATGTGAGATGAAAGATGTAAAATGGAAAGAGCCTCTGCTCTCATGAATGTTGGGAGTACGTACTGTACAAATGTACCTCAGCTGGTTCACATAATTTATGCCTTCTTGAGGCACAAAGAGTCTGTCTCAAGTAGGTGTTGTCAGTTAGGTAAGAGAAGGGCACAATTAAAGTTACTTTTTGTACTTCAAAAATTGTCATAGTCAACTTGGTATTTTTATAAATATTGTCTAAATTAGAAATAAGAATAATTCTCTGCAATTTTGTCGATACATACATGTAGAGAAGACTCTGTCTGACCTACAAGATGGTTTTCAAAAAATCAATTTAGTCAAAAATTTACTTTAAAATGCCATTCCCACTCTCAACTAACCCTATGCTCCAAGACAGGACAACACTGATTCCAATACAAACATTTCACTACAAATTATTTATCGTTATTATTAGTGCCAAGTTATTCCGTTTATTTCACTAAATGTTTAAACGATGTCTTTAAACGTTTTAAAACGTTTCAACATTTTGTTTATTACACCCTTTAGTAATGGTCAGGAAACAGCAAAAAAAGTAAAAGTTGAGGCCTCTGAATTAATTACTAAATATATATTTTAAAATGAACTCGAAAATCACCTTCAATCAAAAAAATTTAAAAAACAATTTGTGTCTTTCTTTTTTTCTGGTGCAGGTGCAGTGGGGCACCCTACAGTTACATGTATATGTTTCAATATATTAATATGTTCATATTCTTAACATATATATATGTTTAAAATATAAATATCAATAGATGTGATTGAATTGAAGAATTTTATGAATCACTTATTTAGCAAAATATAACATGCCTCATTTGAATGAATTGAATGAATTGAATGAGTGTTTTGATTTGACATTTAAACATTTTAATTTCCCTGACAAAGCTAAGTACTGAGAGTTATTCTGATGCAGTAATATATCCTCAACTTTTGATAACTTGTAATAACTTGTAATAATTGGGGTAGTTTCCGATGGTCGGAAGATGTCATGTATCAAATTTAATGTCAGTTTAGGCTACTCTCTAAATGATGATAATATCTAAAAGCCATAGTTTTATTGTCCCTAAAGTAAACTCACTTGTTCCAAGAAAGAATACTCATTTTATAAATTCAATAAAATATCAAAAATTCAGAACTTGTCTTGATGGACAACCAATATCCATTTTGTATATATTCTTTGCCCATCCAAAACTAATCGTTATGCGAGTGCTATTTCTCAAGCATCCTTCTTCTTCTCCTTCTCCAGTCTGCAAAAATGAACCGAGTATAAAGTTGCTTTCAATTTAGTCAATAGTCTCATTGCACTCTCAGATCAATAGTCAACTTGTAGAACATTGTCAGGATCACAGAAAAAGAGACATGTATGATGCACGTTTAATAAAAGTCACACTGTATAACAGCAAATGTATCACTTCAAAGTTCCAATATTAAAGCTACAGTAGTAGGTGTGAACTATCTCCAACTATTGATTATACAGTGAGGCATCCTTTGAGGGAAATGAAAGTCAAAGCCAGCAGCCAAGAGGATCACTGCAAACAGCGGGACAACAATAAAGCAAAGAATTATACTATATTGCAAAACTTCCATAAAGACATTCAAAAAATGGGGAAAAGTGAATCAAATCATGAGCAGGACAGGAAATGAAGAGAACAGGCCACAGGAAGACAAATCAAATAAGAACAAAGATAAAGGCAGAAGGTGGGCATTTGATAACAAAGAAATAAATTGATAAATTTAAATTTGAAATTGAAAGAAGGCATCTACAGGAAAAAATAATGTTAATTATACAAGCAATCAACAGCATACTTTAACCGAACATAGTCTCTGACAAATCACAACAATTTCTTTTCTGGAAATGTTATTTCTTAATTATTGCTATTAGGCCAAAACAAATAAATTGTTGGATTGGAGTAACGGGCAACCAAACATTAGGGTAGGTAGGTAGGGTTTTTCTTTTCTTTTTTTTCTTCTTTTTTTTTCAGGATTCGCACAATTAAAAAAATGTAAAAAAATTAAAAATCAGAAGGGTCGGCGGTATTTTTAGGGTCGGGCGGGTTACGCCAATCCAACAATTTGTTTTGGCCTTAGGCCAAAAAAAAAAATTTGTTTGATTGGCGAAACGGGCAACCAAAAATTAGAGTAGGTCGGTAGGGAATTTTTTAATTTATTTTTTTCTTCGCACAAATACACAAAAACACACACATAACACATCGCAATTGCAAATTCTATTGCAATTTTTTATTTTTTTATTTATTTATTTTAATTATTATTTTTAAAAATAAAATTCAGAAAAAACTTCTAGGGTTGGCGTGCATTAGCGCCGGTATTTTTAGGGGCGGGCGGGTTACGCCAATCCAACCATTTATTTTTCATGGCCTTAGGCTTGACTTACTTTTTGATTCGGGTCCGTCCAATCAGAGCTGAACATCCTCTCAAAGACCTCGCTCCACTTGACCAGGACCAGTTTGTGTGCATGAAACTCCTCAAAGCCCACCTTCAGTTTGATATCACTCAGCTGTGCATTGTTGAAGAAGCGCGTCATATCAGCGAGGGCGCCCCGCTCATCCCCGTAGCAATCGACCCCGCCCACTGGCAACGCATCCTCCTTGTCCTCCTCCTCTGGGTTGCTTGAGATGGTGATAGGCCGCTGTGGTTGTCTGAGAATGGCGAGGTAGAACGCCTGGAGCGGGTGATCCTCATTGTTGCCCCAGCCTCCCGCTTGGTTACGGCCAGCAAACCCAGCTGCTGCCCCGGCTACGGCTGGTACGGCAGCTGCTGCTGCTACCGCTCCATCAGCAACCCCTCCTACTCCTGCCCCTGCCCCTGGGTTGTTGCCTGCACCTCCTGCAGAAGGTGCTCCAGGTACTCCTGCAGCTGGCATCATCCTGTGGCCAAGATGTGGGGCGCGCTGCTCCGACTGTGAAGAAAAGATGGGAAGAGTGTATAATTATGTTGGAGAACATTATTAAAAGCCAAGTACAAAAATGTTCATCAATAATTATTGATGGTTATTAGTCCAACTGCACCTCCCCGCCTCATCCTTTTCCACCTCCTCCACCTCACCCCACTGTTGATGTAGTACACCCAGTGCTACCATCACCCTTTTTCCAAGACGAGGGGGGCGCTGATCAGAATGTACATGTTATAAAAGGAAAGATAGGAATGAGTGGATATGTTGGAGAATATTACAAGCTTACACAAGATATTTATCAATAATCAAGGTCAACCTGCTCCTACTTCTCTCATCTTTTTCCACATCCTCTATCTTTATCCCCCGGCTGCCACTGGCAGTTTGCATGATCATCTTGTTACCAAGATATGGGGTGTGCTACTCAGACTGTAAAGACAACGTGGATAAAATGATAACTATCATAACAAGCTTGCTGCCTTACATAAAATAAATTTTTAAAGGAGTTATTAAAGGGATAGTTGAGTTCTGGTAAGGAGAGTACAGTTTTGGTGAAACTGAATTTTAGTAACCAAAACCTGCATCATTACATTACAAACTAATATTTATAACTAGAAAGGAACAACAAATTACAAATGACGTAGTAAAGATCATGTTATCATTAAAAAAGAGCCGTTAAAACGTAAGAGGGCGCTCTCTAAACACTCATCGGTTTCAACCATTTTGAATTAAATATTGTGCATGTGATGCTTTGTTGAAATAGTGATTAGATAGAGAAATAACCAACAACTATTTAAATACCTATTTTGTAACTTTTTGAAAAGAGGAAGCATTTTTTTTGAATTTTTAACGGCTGGTTCAAAATTCTCTAATAAACCCGGGCCCCGGGTTTATTACAAATTGTTATATTTATGGATATTTCAGCCGTCTCTGAACCGATTTTGATCAAACAAAGATGATTTTATTGTTTAAATATTATGCTCTTTCAAATTTTACACTCAGTTTTTCATTACCTCACAAAAAAAATAAGTAGTCTAGCGCCCTCTCTACCAAAACTCAACTATCCCTTTAAGGTAATTAATCAACCTTCTTCTCCATGTCTCGTCTTTTTCTACCTCCTTGACCTCGTTACCCTGCTGAGATGGTACACCCATTGCCAATATACATTTATACTGAGCATTTCTTAACGCAGGAAGATCGAGATTTGGATTGTTATACAGCATACCTTTGAGAATTGTATCATATTTTTTCAAACATAGAGCAAACTGACTAGAAATACAATAAATAAATGAAAATGAGCAAGGAAAATATAGGCTTTGCCGGGAATCAAACCCGAGACCTCCGGATTGCTAGAATGGTGCTCACCCATTGAGCCAGTACAACATTGATAATAATTTGTTGTTAAATTTTGTTATTTATCTTAAAATCTATGACAAGAGGGGGAATTTGAACATTTTTCTCAACCACCAAGCAGCCAACATGTTCTTCTATTGACCAAATTCAACACAAAATGTCACTGTAATTGACACACCTTTTAAAATCGCTTTATTATTATGGAGAACACTTATCCAAGGTTTCTCTTTTGTGGCATATACCGTGTAATGTACATATTATTACACAATTACCTTCTCCCCGTGAATTCCTGCTTTAAATCTATTGAAAATTAACCATTTCTTTATTGTTCAGTAAAACTAACAAACAGAGAATGTCATGTACAGTACCGAACCTTGGAGGCTCAAGACATGTTCATAAATAGACTTCAGGCGCTAAATACGTCTGGCACATCACAACAAAAGGGAAGTGTGGATAATCATTGATTGACTGTTTGTGTATGTATGCCTGTATGGCATATGCCCAACCCAACATTTAAGATGTTAAAAGAATACATACATGGTATATGCTCCAGTGTTTGTGCTTATTCTCTTTAATTTGTTAACCCATTCAGGACTATAGTCTCCCAAAACTCAAGCTGTGAATATTGATACAAGGCGTGCATATTATACCAAAATCAAATAGTCTAGGGTTTTAATAAAAATGCAAGTTCTCATTATCAAATGATAGTTCACGGAAAACCTTTGATTTTAACATGGTTTTTATGTCACTGTAAAATGTAAACTATGTCTTTGTAATACAAATTAGATACAATTTGTTATCAAAATAAAATAGGTCTGAATTCCTTAATGAAAATAAATTTAAGAAATTTAGCAAGATCTAATTACATGTGGCAAACACAATTGATCTGAGACTAGGATGTATTGAGTGCTGATTAAAATGAAGAAGAATACTATGTTTTTGTCACTAGACAAACAAATTTCTTACTAGATAAATGGCAATTTTCATACTCATTACATCAAGTATTCCAGGTTCTAGTAGGCATTGGGTTAACTCCTAACGTGCCAAGCTCGCATTTTTGCGAGTTACAATACACACAACTGCCATGGAGCATTACCATCCTAGCTGGCACGTTAAGAGTTAACAAGTAATATGCAGTTTGTACTGTCCTTCATTAAACATACATGGCATACAATTACATCGCTACATGCACAGCTGTAGACATAGAGCATACTTTGCATAATAATACGAACAGTACACAAGACACATTTGAGCAAATATACTGCTTGTTTGAATAATTGGCGTGTGAACTTGTGTGAGAGAATGCAGGGCATTGGTCCTTCTCATGTTAAATAAATGTGGGATCTAGACCTGTAAAAAGTAGCAAGAGTATTCAAATTAAATTGCTGTGTAATATACACGTGTTGTAATTCATTACAAACAGAAGCACCAACCTTACTATGGAAAGTTTTTTTTTAAAACAACATTACAATAGTTTTTTAAAGTACATATATATTTTCTTTGCAAAATATTGTTGCTACTGCAAAAGGTAGACATGTGTACAAAAAGACTGATCTACTTATGATAGAGAGTGAGTATAAAATTTGCATTGTTTTTATTAAAGGGACTTAGTAACATTGTCCAAATCCTCAAAATACAATTGGAATTCTAGTGGTTCCCTCATACCTTGTTGTATTCGTATTAACGATAAAATCATGGGACAGGTTTCGGTTTTTCAAATTTCCCTTTCGTTAAAAAGATATTTACGATTGAAGTTTTCAGATGTTAAATAATCCAACAGATCGCGAAAACCGTGTACAAAGTGAGTGCAATGAGTTTGTGAATATCACTTTGCATTTGTGCTCATTACTTGGCCATATAACGTCCATTTGACTTGAAATTTTCACACAATACCCTGTGGATAACAACAATATACATACATACCAACCATTTATCACTTTTTGCACATATCAACAAAGTTACTAGAGCCCTTTAATGCAGCAATAAATATTCATTTTTCACCCGCATTAAAATGTTATCACCAGCAATTAATTTGCGCCTCTATAAAAAATACCTGCAAATTAATATTGTTTGCCATTATCATACATGTCACTTTATCCTTGACAGGTTTGACTGAACAATATACAAAACATATACCACTGTTGAATTATATGGTATCAACAGAAATTGAAATTGCCTTGAACCTAATAATTATACAAAAGCTTTCCATATTGGTTGCCTAGTTACAAAGCTAAGTATGTACATGCAGTAGGTTGGGGGAACCAATAACTGTCACCCCTTTCATACCAGCTTGACAAATCAGAGTAATTTCAAAGATAATTAGAAAAGTTTCTGTTTCAAATTAGCATAGATACTTCCCTACAAAATTTCTTGAAAGAGGCAATCAAGTCCATTAGTAAAAATAGCCATGTACTGTATCAGTTGTCCAAGAATAGACTGTTTTCAGAAAAGGTTTATGCTAAAGTGAATTGAAAACTAAACTGGTCAATCCCCACTAAGATAATACAGAACTCAGTATGTTTCTGTAGGCAACGCTTATATCAGCTTATATCGAGATTCACATTGTACAATGGTGCAAACATAGTTTTACAATGTGAAATAGGTATATTGCAGTAAAGTGACATATTCAAGTATTCAACATATGTAATGATAAAAGAGAGTGCTTGTGTTAGGCAGCTTGTGTGATTATTTTATAACAAATGTTCATCCTGTTTCAGTTGCCTTGTCATGGTAAATTCTTGTAGAATTCGGTATTGGGATTTGCTTCTATCTAGATGTGTAATGGGTAGTGCAACTGGTAATCTTGAGCAAAATGAATGTGTGATCATTTTGTCGGTCAGGATGAAAAGGTCATTAGATGGATGATGGATCTTTTGCTACATTGAGTTTTGCACATACTTGCCAGTCAGAGCCTGCTATATGTGATATGAAAGTTTCAGATAATAAGTTATGTCTAATTTGGGGAATACTCATCAAATATAAGAGAGAACTACTTTCAGTTTCTACTTGGCTTTCACATTTTAAATTTGATTATCTCTAAATTGTACATAATTGACATTACGCCCTTCTAACTCTCATCCAACAATTTGTAGATCTGTCCTCGGTGAGATTGACATAGAGTTGGTGTGACAATATTATTACAGAAGTTGATGCTTTTACCATTCTTTTCCTCCGCTATATGATATTCATGAAAGGAAAGCTAAGTTCAATACTTGAATTTATGATAGTTCAAGGGCGATATTAGAACTCACTTCTCAATATGTTCTATTGTAGGCATATTCCGTGCACATCGTACTAAATGGTTATCAAGTTTGGGGACCATATTTTGCAAGGGATTATGTTGAATTTTTCAATTATGTAAAACGAAAAATCAAATCGTTAACAAATATTTGAAATACAGTACTCTTTATCTCATAAAATAAAAAACAAAATTATGATATTGTATATAAAAGTTATAAATTCAATACATTTTACAGGTTTTGTGCAGGAACAAGAAGGGAGGGGGGGGGGGGGGGCTTGAGAGAGAAAATTAGAACAACACATTAATTGTTATTTTTAGAAGTGAAATGGAGTAACAATTTGGGGTCCTACTCTCCTATTGATTTGAATTCACAGCAAACTAGGTTAATTGAAAATATGGCCATGGTAGGCTATTCTAATCTGTGAATTCTTGTTTTTATACAACCATATTGACGAGCAGGAAGCTACTTTATGGGATTAGTTGCTCTCACAGGGATTTCAGCTTGGATAAATAGATTTAATTTTTAATTCAAATGTTCCAACTTCCATGTTTTTATTTAGATACCCTTCACACCATGCAAAAGATATATTCCAATAAAAGCTTATTGAATTTTTTCCTACAAATAACAAATAACAAATCATTGTATCACACTTTTATATAGTGGAAAGGAGGGAAAATTATCAGTAACTTAGCACCTTTTTATTTTAAATACAGTCAACTAATGAATTAGACACAATGAATACTCAACTTGTTTTACTTGTACAATAATAAACCACAAAATATGATAATTTACTGAGGTTAGTGAGACCATAGACCTACCCCACACATATGGTCAGACTACTGGAGACTACTGGCTACGGCTGGCTACTGCTAAAAGCCCAATGTCTTTGTTTCAAAAAGAGCCAGTTCCAAATAAGGAAGTTAGGAACAACAGGGAAAACCTTTCCAGAAATATGATGGAATCACAAGTTAAAAATAACTGGTCTACCGACCTACTGCTATTTCTGGAATATATTGGCACATATTCATATTTCAAATTCATAGCATAAAATAATAATACATACTGGTATGTACAAAATGCATTAGATCTCAGAGATACATTGACAACAATAACACAAACATTATGCAATAGTTGAAAATAGGTACTGATATTTCTGGAATATATTGGCAAAATGCAAAATATTCTTATTTCAAATTCATAACATATTTATGTTAATTCTCATTTAGTAATACATACTGGTATATTATACAAATATACCAAGCTGTGAGAAAGTATAGTGGAATTATATATCTGAGGAGGGACTGGCATAGAACTATTTTTTCCGAGGGGCGAAGCCCCGAGGACAAAAATAGTAACTATGCCAGTCCCTCCGAAGATATATAATTTCCACTATACTTTTGAACTAAAAGCTTGGTATATTTGTTTTATATCCCTTCTGTTTGCTCTGTATCCTTCGCATGATTATAATCATCTAAATAAATGATTTCAATTAAACTGAAGTATTATAAAGGAAAACAAACCATTGATCATAGAACCATCACTGCACTATGTTCTGTTTGTGACACTGACCCTTTGCGCAATAGTCCTGGCACAGAGCGCGTATTGCGCTATCTTTCCATTCATGGTTACGCGCATTAACAACTAATGCGCACACAAATGCAAAACGTGCGCATCAAAGTGAATAATTAACCCGCTTTACATACACACGTGTGTAATTGAATGGGAAAATAGCTATTCGTACACATTATATACATTACATGAAATGAAATGAAATGAAATTAATTACTGTCACGACCATGGAAGGACAACGATGCAAAATGTGCACCATTTTCGAAATTGTTTACTTCGAAAACCGCCATGTTATACATGAAATGCATCTCTAGAATTTTTTTTGGAACTTGTTGATATTCACGGGTGAAAATATTCTGTATTTCGTTTTAAATTACTCTTTGGGAAATCTCGTCGAGAATCTTTCGCAAGCTAATACAAGACCTCCGCTCGCAGAGAAGCTGTTATTACACGCATCTCTATGGTCAATATGATCTATAACGTTATTTTCCTGGTATCGGCCAAAATAGTAAAACATATTCCCCGATTTCAGATTTATAGTGGAAATAATCTTTATTGTGAGAGCCCCAATTGACCAATCACGTTTCTAGAATACTTATGAATATTCATAGAAGGGATATAATACAAAATACATTAGATCTCAGAGAAACATTGACAACAATAACACAAACGTTATGCAAAAGTTGAAGATATTAGCACATGTATGTTCAATATTATGTAATATTTCCAATTCATAACATTAACACTGACTTCAATGATATCTAAAAACCATACCAGACATAGCTCTACAATCATTAAAAAAATTGTTCAGACATAAACACAAAGCAGATGCCATACATACCGCAGCATTCATCTCTGGCCGGCAAAAAATGCAAAATGCAGCACAAAAAAAAATGCAAGATAACAGCTCAACAATAGAAAATAGAGTCTCGGACTATTGCTCGGTCATAATTTTTTATTTGCGAGTGTGTCAACTGCTGTGTGTGAGTGTGTCCGTCTGTGTGCCAGCCTCGGTGTGTAACTATTCATGTGTGTGTGTGTGGGTGACTGTGTGTCAGTTATTTATGACTCGTTCCCATACTGGTAAAGAGACAGACTAACTCACTCCAACCAGCAACACATGCATACATCTCTGTCTGACAGAATGTCAACAAAGCCGCTGGCACAGGGCTCAACACAATGCCCGAACCATGTGCGTGGCTGGGCTCACTTGGGCATGAGCTAAACGGTCTCTATTATTCTCCATGTTATTTTTAATAATAATCTTTCTCTTTCTCTCTCCCCCTTTTCTTCTGTTACTCAAATTATTCCATTCTCTCCTCTTCTTTCCCACCTCTTTCATTCAATACCCTCTTTCTTTTGCTCTCTCTCTCTCTCCTAATAGTCATGCATGAATATCTATTATATTAATACGGTAAGCTTCAACCCCCCAAATGCCTCCCACTCGAGATATCCTCACCCCGAGAATTCGGCGACTCCCCGACCGTCGGGATCGAAGGATATACGTTTTACGGAGGACAATAAGGTATTCCCGAGTCGCTCCCGCCCCGTGGTCGTCCTCCAGATCGAAGAAAAGGGAAAGTCAGCAATGCGGCATTGCCTACTTAAGGCGCCGAGCATTGACTAACAATTTATCGCCGTAAAATTATTTGTAAGAATATAAATTGGAGTAGATAAAACAAATAATATATTGAGAAACCATTTTAGATATAACACGTTGCGAAACTACCCAGGTTTTGATAAATATCAATATTTATATTACGCGGATGGTATGGTTATGATCGCTATTGCCGATTGGCATTGTGTTTGTAAGTGCATCGACGACAAAATGCGACAACTTCAATTTAGCTGCGCTCATAACACTCTGGCAGAAGGCTGTGCATTGTATTAAGCCAACGGAGTCTTCTTAATCACCCCCGCCGTAACGGAGTTTGTTTGCATAGCTCACTGACCATCGACAATGGTCACTCTTTTGCTCATTCGCTCCGTACACGATTATACATTCTCGCCATCTTGCGGTAAGATTATTGTATTATGCCAGCCGTGAATCAGTGGAAGCTACTACATTTGTACTATACCAGAGAAGACGTCTGGGGGCCGGGGTGTGTGGGGGGGGGGGGGGGGGGGGGTAGAATGGATGTGGGAGGTATCTGATCATTTATTATGCAATACGTATACTTATAGACAGCTACTATTCCCTTCAAAGGAAAATCAGCATCGGGTTTCACAAGAATATGACAAAATATATACGCCAAAGAACTTAGTTTGGATATGAAAAGCTTAGGGGACACGGGGTTATGTTTCATGCAGGCAATTGTGGTCGAGGGAGGGGGGGGGGGGTGGAGCGGCGAAGCTACTTTATTAGCAAGTACACGAGCATAACTGTATCTAATTTAATACATTGACCGGATGTATCGTTGGACGGGGCGGGATTGAGTCGCCCGTGTTTATTTTGTCCTATTTAAAGGGATAGTTGACTATTGGTTAAACTTAACTTTAGTAATCAAAACCTGCACCGTTACGGTACAAAATAAGAGTTAAAATTTCACCATGCTCGAAAAGTATACACAATTACAAACGACTAAGTAAATCCTCTGTTATCATTCATAAAGAGTCATTGCAACTCAAGAGGGCGCTTCTAAAAGAATGGTTGGTTTGGGCCATTTTCATACAAAATTGTGCATTTAAAGTTTTGTTAAAATAATGATTCAATAGAGATTATCATCAACAACTTTCCCCCGGTGTAGAATTTTTGAATACAAATATGTTTATGGTGTAGATATTTCATCCGTTTCTGAACCGATTTTGATCAAATAAAGGTTATTCTGTCATTAAAATTGTTTGTTCTTTCAAATTTGACAGTTAGTTCTTCCGTGTCTTACAAACAAATATCAAGGGCACTTCGGGAAATACCAATACTCATACTTTGGGAATAATACAACTCAAGAGGGCGCTTCTAAAAGAATGGTTGGTTTGGGCCATTTTCATACAAAATTGTGCATTTAAAATTTTGTTAAAATAATGATTCAATAGAGATTATCATCAACAACTTTCCCCCGGTGTAGAATTTTTGAATACAAATATGTTTATGGTGTAGATATTTCATCCGTTTCTGAACCGATTTTGATCAAATAAAGGTTATTCTGTCATTAAAATTGTTTGTTCTTTCAAATTTGACAGTTAGTTCTTCCGTGTCTTACAAACAAATATCAAGGGCACTTCGGGAAATACCAATACTCATACTTTGGGAATAATACATTTTTAAAGTATCGCTATATCATCATCGCCTTTCTCTCACAAAAAACCCGCGGATTTCCGCGGGTACAGCTAGTCTTCTAAGATTACAAGTATCAGTCTTTTTCTCATTGTCCTTCTCCTACTCTCTCCCAAATCGAACACAAATATGACGTCAAGTATAAAAATAGTTTTTCTTTGAAACTGAGAATTGTTCATTTAACACAAATACACAGGAGGATTCAGCAACAAATATTCTGCCTATACCCCTATTCAATGACAGAAAAATATAACATTTATTACCATGAGTTGCATACAAAACATGTTCAAATCAATTACCAAAAGTTACATACCATCATGACGTAGTGCTGGAGCACTGGCCCAATCCGCATCACACGATAGAAATGTTAAATACTGCTCTTGATGAGGCAAATATTACAAATGATGATTGAATAGAGGTATCCCCATATACGCAGACATGTATACGGAGAGAGAGAGATCGGAACAAAAGGTATCCCAACGTTTATATCTAGAGAGAGATTGGAACGTGAGATCTCCCCAAAGTTTATTTCCAGAGTGAGAGAGAGGAGAGCACGAGGACTTCCCAAAGTTTGCATCGATAATATCAGAGAGGGGAGAGAGATCTATAGGGATGTGTGATACTGAATATCCACTCTCCACTCCTCCAGTCAGCAGCACAGTACAGCAGAGCAGAGCAATGCTTCCAAATATGGGGCAGGTTATGGCTGGTTAATAATCAACAATTATGATGCGGGCAGACAAAGCATTCATCACTTCGCTTGGATCATATCCAGTCCAGGAGTGGAGAGAGAGAGAGAGTAGAATAAAAACATGGAGAAGGAGTTGGTAAAAACCTTTGGAAGCACGCGATGCTCATGGCTTTTGCCGTCAATATTTAAGGCTGTCAGTGCCCACAAAGAACGATTTCCTCAATATTACAACTCGGCTGTCACAGTCGACAAAAACACATTTTACTCATCTACTGGATCGCTGAACACGTCGGTCCTTGGCTCAGACAGAGAGTAAGAGAGAGAGAGAATGATATTGCAATTTAGCGTAGACTTGTCGAGAAAATTCAGGCTGACCAATTTAAATGCCATGAAATGAAATGGTGAAATGGATATATACTACAGTACTACACGTTATTGCACGCTCAAGTTATATTGGAAGATCTGCTTTGGCATTGAAAACTTAATTGTATCTCTGAGTGTTGAGAAAAACAAACTACAAGACATTGCAAAATAGAGTGCAAGTTGTGAAAACAAACTCGTTGCTAGTGGCTAGCTTGTTTTATTTTATAACAAATTAAGTAACATATTGAACTACAGCAGTGCACTATTGGGTGATAATAGCAGCTTTTCACTATTAGGTCCACCTAATCCTACACATGAATAATTGGAAATAACTTTTACTGTAAAAGTTCATATCATATCTGACCGGCTATAGCAAAACCCGGCACTTGTTGGTAATTTATGTTTTGAAGAAATTGGCATTTTAAGTTCACACAATGTGTGTAAAAGACCTATGATTGTAAAATTGAAACAATCATATCTCCGCCAATTATTGACCAATTAGTTAGAACAAAGGATCAAATGAAAGCTTGTGATGAGGCCTTTTTCATTGGTATGAAAATCTACATTTTGATTTTTACCAACAAGTGCTGGGTTTTGCTATAGCCGGTCACATATTAATCTGTGAGCACATATTCAGTCTGTAAACAAAATATGAAACTAGAAACAGGTGCGCTATCTAGTAGACGATAACCCAAACAACATCCGTTCAACGAGTGAAAGACCCCACCATATGTTCTGATAACAGAACTATGTTCTGTATTAGGAAATACACGGGAATAATGCAGTATGCAGTACACAGTATTTAATTATTTGTAAGAATATCACCAAAATCTCAAATGGTCATCTAGGTGACAGAAGATGCAAGATGTTCAGATTTCCAAAAAGGGGTGAAGTGCCGAAGTAGTTATAATAATATAAACTATGAACAAATGTGAGATTAACCACATTAACCAACCAGGGTAAATTATTTTAAAACCAACAGTTGAACATCAAAAAACTCTTTGGCTGTTACAAGTGACCAAACACTGTCTCGAGATAAACAGAAACTATATCACCATCATCCATTGATTAGTGTCTTTCAGTAACCAAAATTGCAAAAATCCAATATTTGAAAAGAAAAATAGAAATCTACCAAGTAGTACCATACATCAAACCAAAGAAATGTCTAGAGCTCAACAAACATTATATTACTCAAGTATCCAAATAAATATTTAGTTGTTCCAAATCCAAAATGCAAGGGAAACTACTGGCACAAAAAAGTACAATGTACATTGTATGTAAGCTGCTCAGATATACCACACTAAGCTAAGAATTATAGGCTGACCTTTGTGATCTTGAAAGAAAACAAAAATAAATCCCATGTGCACCTACAAAAATAATAACTAAATCCAAGGATGTTGACACTTAGTGAAGGGGTCAAAATAGGTGTCCAACGCTGGATGACTACTAGTAGTAGTACCCCATCCAAGGAGAATACTTCCTGTGCAGCATTAGGGTGTATTAGAACTTTAGAAGTCAGGAAACGATACATTTCCCTCTGCTCAAATCTCCAAAAACTGGTAAAAAAACATTAACTCACCAAAATGAGAGCCGAGGTGATTCTCAATTATAAATTTTTTTTATTTCACAGTAAAATGTAAGGAATTATTTTTATATCCATTCTTTTTTACAGTGTATGCAAGTTCTCACAGCTTACTAAAAGTATAACATCATTACATCCACTGAACTTCCATTATATTTCAGTACAAATCATTTCCAGCAAAGAAAAAATAAAGCTAATTTTGTGCATCTCATTTTTTATTATATAAGAGGCACAAAACGTATTTCAATTGTTTTACATTTCATCAAAAGATTTTTGGCAGTTCATGTGCAATTTAGTGAAAGTTTGAAGAAAAAAATTGATTAGCCAAATTATGTTAATTTTTTCTTATAATTTCCTTACATATATTTTGTCTCAGGACAGTGACCATATCACTTAGCTGTTCACTGATTTGTTGTGGTCGTTTCTTATAGGCTTTCCTAGTTGTTCTGTAATTTACAATGTTGACAAAGTTGCTACATGAGTGATGGCTACATTAATGAAATGAATTCAATAAAACATACAATCTTTGAAATGTACTGTTTGAACAAAATTAAAGAACGATTCAGATGTTTTAGAGCCAATTACAAGACAACCATGAAAGCCTGCATCAAAATATCATGTGACTGTCCTGTGACCAAATATGGGAATTATGAGTTTTTAAAAGACATGTTCTTATTCATCAACAATTTAATGTGATCTATACTACTTTTCCAGCACATGTGCAGGTATTGTAACAGTCTTCTTTAGGGTTTGTCATACCATATTTGTCAGTGTATAAAAAATGCATCTGTGTATAAACTGCACCCCTAACTTTGGGTTGTCATTTTACTGGGGGAAAAAAAAATCAATTTTCTAGATGATCAAACTCTGCTGGGGATCAGTGTAATTAATCAAACTAAATATTCCAAGCTTTTCTCTCTAACTTATCTAAGCTTTTAGAACATTTAAAACAACACAAATTATGTACTTGTTTCTGATTGGAGCGAAACAAAACAGATATCCCAGATAAAGCTTCTCCTGCACATAAACTATTTCCGTGTACTAACCGCACCCCGGAAATAGTTTATAACACGGCCCCAATGTAAACCAGTTACTTGACTGTTTGGGCTTTTACCGTGTTGAAATAAAATAAAATCAATCAAAATCAATCAATCAAACCCCACTTTTTGTGGGTTTTCCGTCCGGAAAAAGTTGCGGTTCATACTTAAATACAAATATGGTTTTTAAGAAAATATTTACACAAAATAACATTAATGAGAAATTAAAAGCTCCACATTTAGGCCAAATCATAAAACATCATTGCCACAACACCACAGCCATCAAAGTTAAAATAGAGAAACAACATCACCTGGCATAATTGAAGATGTAGAGGGCAGTGTGTAACTTAGCATGTGTAACATAATCAAGTCAGACCTTGCAATCTATAGATCCCCCTAAACTACGACAAAAGTGCAGGATCTTTATTAGATATATAACGCCACTCATTGACCGAATATTGTAGTCGGCGAAACGTTGGCCCAACGTTGACTATCATACCGTCGAAATGTGGTTGTGTATTTAACGTTGGTCTGACGTTCACAAGCCAACCAATATCCAACGCAAGTCATTGACACAATTTCGTAGTAGGAGAAACGTTGGTATAACGTTGGCTTGCCTACCGTCGAAATTTGGTTGTTTGCCAAACGTTTTTACGACGTCAACTAGCCAACCAATATCCAACGCCACTCATCGACACAATGTCGTAGTAGGTGAAACGTTGGCCCAACGTTTGTTTTTCGACCATAGAAATATGATTGTTCGTCCAACTATCACCCAACGTTGTTTCAACGTACATTTGCCAATCAGTTTGCCAACAGTCCACGTTGGCTTAACGTCGTTTTAACGTCAGCTCGCCGACTGCAAAAATGTGGTTGTAAATTTACCTTAGGCCAACGTTGGCTTAACGTTGTTTTGCCAACCGCGACGGTGCCGACTATAGACTACGTTGGGCCAACGTAGCATTGTTATCTGGGTAGGTCCACCTAATCCTACACATGAATAATTGGAAATAACTTTTACTGTAAAAGTTCATATCATATCTGACCGGCTAGCAAAACCCGGCACTTGTTGGTAATGTATGTTTTGAAGAAATTGGCATTTTAAGTTCACACAATGTGTGTAAAAGACCTATGATTGTAAAATTGAAACAATCATATCTCCGCCAATTATTGACCAATTAGTTAGAACAAAGGATCAAATGAAAGCTTGTGATGAGGCCTTTTTCAATGGTATGAAAATCTACATTTTGATTTTTACCAACAAGTGCTGGGTTTTGCTATAACCGGTCACATATTAATCTGTGAGCACATAGTCAGTCTGTAAACAAAATATGAAACTAGAAACAGGTGCGCTATCTAGTAGACGATAACCCAAACAACATCCGTTCAACGAGTGAAAGACCCCACCATATGTTCTGATAACAGAACTATGTTCTGTATTAGGAAATACACGGGAATAATGCAGTATGCAGTACACAGTATTTAATTATTTGTAAGAATATCACAAAAATCTCATCTAAGACTCAAATGGTCATCTAGGTGACAGAAGATGCAAGATGTTCAGATTTCCAAAAAAAACCATCAAAAAACTCTTTGGCTGTTACAAGTGACCAAACACTGTCTCGAGATAAACAGAAACTATATCACCATCATCCATTGATTAGTGTCTTGCAGTAACCAAAATTGCAAAAATCCAATATTTGAAAAGAAAAATAGAAATCTACCAAGTAGTACCATACATCAAACCAAAGAAATGTCTAGAGCTCAACAAACATTATATTACTCAAGTATCCAAATAAATATTTAGTTGTTCCAAATCCAAAATGCAAATTATGTACTTGTTTCTGATTGGAGCGAAACAAAACAGATATCCCAGATAAAGCTTCTCCTGCACATAAACTATTTCCGTGTACTAACCGCACCCCGGAAATAGTTTATAACACGGCCCCAATGTAAACCAGTTACTTGACTGTTTGGGCTTTTACCGTGTTGAAATAAAATAAAATCAATCAAAATCAATCAA
This sequence comes from Echinarachnius parma, assembly GCA_037951105.1. NCBI lineage: Eukaryota > Metazoa > Echinodermata > Echinoidea > Clypeasteroida > Echinarachniidae > Echinarachnius > Echinarachnius parma. The sequence goes on along the minus strand of JBAMJV010005338.1, from coordinate 15,074 downwards.
TCAAACCCCACTTTTTGTGGGTTTTCCGTCCGGAAAAAGTTGCGGTTCATACTTAAATACAAATATGGTTTTTAAGAAAATATTTACACAAAATAACATTAATGAGAAATTAAAAGCTCCACATTTAGGCCAAATCATAAAACATCATTGCCACAACACCACAGCCATCAAAGTTAAAATAGAGAAACAACATCACCTGGCATAATTGAAGATGTAGAGGGCAGTGTGTAACTTAGCATGTGTAACATAATCAAGTCAGACCTTGCAATCTATAGATCCCCCTAAACTACGACAAAAGTGCAGGATCTTTATTAGATATAATATGGATAATGAATACATGCAACCTGAATTCCCTCTAGCAAAATAAGATTTGTACATAAGAATGTCCCAATGTCCCCAACATCCCCCTAGCACACACTGCATCAGTGTACCATATAACGAGCGTAACACTGTGGCAGGGAACTCAGCCATGCTGGTGAACTTCGCCAGCTACATTCCAACCTAATAATCACCCTTGAGGGTTAATCGTAATATATTTCTAGCCACTTTACTCGATGGTTTTGGAATTTGGATGTGTGGTCATGCCGACATCAGTTAAAGACAATATTCGATAACATACCATTTTCAATTAATTGAGTTTTGATCAATAAAACCCAATTATTATGTGTTTTTGTCTTTTGAAACCTGATATGTACGGTACTCTCTCCACTCGCAAGTCTACAGTAGCTAGCGACATAAGTTCCGGTAAATTATATTTTATCAATCAGAAGTGCGATTTTTATGGTGTTGTGGATAGGCACCCAGGCACCAAGTGCAAGTATTTATAGAGAGACAGGCTTAGGGGCCTTGCAAAGTTAAAGGGGTAGTCCAGTTTTGGTAGAGAGGTAATGAAATTTTTTTGTGAGGTAATGAAAAACTTGAGTGTCGAATTTGAAAGAACATGCAATTTTAATGGCAGAATAAACTTTATTTGGTCAAAATCGGTTCAGAAATGGCTGAAATATCAATAAATATATCCGATCGTATTTATTTGGGCCCCAAATAAATACGATGATTTTTCGGCAAAAAAATTTAAATGCTTACACTTTTTCCAAAATTTTCAAAAGCGGTTTTTAAATAGTTGTTGATGATCTCTCTATTTAATCATTATTTCAACAAAACATCACATGCATAATTTTGTATGAAAAATGGTTGAAACCAATGCCTTATTAGAGAGCGCCCTCTTGTGTTTTAATGGCGCTCTTTGAATGATAACAGGCTTAGTCGTTTGTATTTTTGTATACCTTTCGAGCATGGTGGGGTTATAAATATTAGTTTGTAATGTTACTGTGCAGGTTTTGGTTAATAAAGTTTAGCCTTACCAAAACTGTACTACCCCTTTAAACAAATTCAAACCATCCAAATAAGATTTGGAAGTGGGTGGGTGGGTCTAGGGCCTTTTTGGATTAAAAAATACAAAAATTGGAAAACCCCACCCAAAATAAAGATTTAGTGTAAAAAACTGCACTTTACTCGTCTCAAATCATATACCGTAAATCTCCATTTATAAGACGCACTCGTGTATAAAACGCACCCCCAACTTTCACAGCAAAAAAAAAAAATGTTTTTTTTTTGTTGACACCCTGTATTTTTGTTTAAAGACCCTGAAGTTCTGTTGGAATGCTTATACCACTAGTATAGGGCATTACAAGGGCTTAATGTTGAATGTAGCATTCATCAACATCATTTTCTCACATAAAAATAGCGGTTAGTACACAAATTGCACATTTATTGAGCAGTAACACTGGTGCTCATAAATATTCATATTCATAATCATGAATATTCATGAGCACTAATACTCACTAAATATAATGTAATTTTCTAAATTTACTAACACAAAGCAACAACTATTATTAATCATGAGCAAAATTTATAACCACTCGTTAGAAAATTGCATAAATTTAATTAGTACTGCTGCTCACGAATGTATGAATATTCATTAGCAGCAGTATTACTGCTCAATAAACTTGCAATTTTTACATCTGTAACCAATATTTTTTTTGTGTGAGAAAAAGCTATGTTGCTGAATGCTACAACTGGCAGCAAGCTCTTATCATGCCCTAAACCATGTGTTATACAGTATACACATTCAACATGACTACAGGGTGTCCAAAAAAAAAAAAATTTTTTTAATATTATTTTTTTTTTTTTTTTTTTGGTTGTTGTTGTTGCTGTACCTGTGTATAAGACGCACCCCCCACTTTGAAATTTTTCCGACAGAAAAAAAGTGCGTCTTATACACAGAGATATACGGTAATGACTTTTAAAGAGTCATCATATGATTTGAGTTTTCTGTCCATGTCGAAGATGGATTCCCCCCAAAAAACAAAGTTTGAATAGGGGGGGAGGGTGGGTGGGGTGAGCTCTATCCAAATCTTATTTGGATGTTTAGAATTTTTAAAACTTTGCAAGGCCCCTTAGCTATCAAGGTTAAATCGGGGGAGACGGGCTTAGCTATCACGGTTAAAACTATATATCACGAGCATTGCTATCAAGCTTAAATCAGGGGGCACCAAGTGCAAATATATATAGAAAGACAGGCTTAGCTAGGCAAGGTTAAAACAATGTGAAGGCTTCTTTGCTATCAAGCTAAAATTGGGGGGCACCAAGTGCAAGTATATAATAGAGCTCTAGACGAGCTTAGCTATCAAGGTTAAAATTATGTCACAGGTTCAAGCTGAAATTGGGGAGCACCAAGTGCAAGTATATAATATAGACACAGGCTTATAGCTATCAAGGTTAAAACTAGGTCAAGTTTCAAGTTGAAATTGGGGAGCACTAAGTGCAAGTATACAGACACAGGCTAATAGCTATCAAGGTTAAAACTAGGTCACTGGTTAAAGGTGAAATTGGGGAGTGAAGTGGCATACTGAAGTGTGTATACCGTGAGGATAACGGCAAACACACTAATAAAAACAAACATTACCTTAGTTAAAATTATATATCTGGGTTCATAGTATTCATACTTACGAATTATGTTATGCATGGACTTCAATGTTCCAAATGGTGAAATGACCGAGGCCAAAAAGAAGGATAACTTACTTCAAATTGATGATTTTTGACGGTAGTCCGTTATATTCCATTTGATCGCTGCAATGATGACCCCGGCCGAAAGCTCGTCGGCTATGCATGCTGGGATAGCATGCATGCATGCAGCATGCATAGCCGACTTGCTTCCGGGGTCATCATTGCAGCGCGATCAGTTGGAATATCAGCACGGACTACCGTAAAAAATCATCAATTTTGGGTAAGTTATCATTCTTTTTCAACAAATTAAATATCATGCAAGGTAGGTTGAAGGTTTAATTAATTGCTAGAATTAAACAAATTAATAAATAATGAAAGGAAAGTTGATAAATCACCTCGTCGCAAAATCACCCAAACATTTCGAGCGACGTCGCATCACAGCGCTGTGCTATGCACAGCGCTGATCACAGTTACTCCAAGGACTAGGACAAGGTTAAATTGCTTTCATTAGTTTCAAGCGATCGCAATTATTGGGCAAAATTGCATCTTGATCTTTTAATATTACTTCAAATGCTTTTAATCTGCGTAGCGCATATCAAGAGTGCGTATTCACTATAGCTATGCTATGGTTTCAAGTCACAAGTGCACAGGGTTTGTACCGGAACTATTTTTAAAAATTTAGCAGACGATATTATATTGCAGCATGTCGATCTCGATCGCTGGACAAGGCACAAGCCCCAGGAACTAGGAAGGACATGTTTTTCAGGTAAAACGTTGATGTCCCTGGGGGGCACCCACCAAGTGCAATAATGCCTCCTAGTCTAACATAATTTATACTTCATACCCAGTAGTTGTCGGTAAAAGTTGTCACAAGAAAAGCAGAGTCCCAGAATACAAATATAAAATCATACCCCACCCGCGAACACAAATTCGCGGGCCACGCCCGGGTGACACCCCGACACCAACTCGCTCATCACAGTTTACACACAGCGGGAAAACCAAAATCAGAGTATATATTATATACCAATGGTAAGAAGGTAGGTTATGGCGGTAAAGTGTAATTTATCCAATTCTGCTACCGATCATTCTCAATTATGGGCTAATCAATCAAGGTTTACGTACCTGGAAATTGACTATTTTCTGTCAGGAATAGCCACTTTTCCTCGGGTGAGCAAATCAGGGTCGATTTAACAATTTGCATACTGCCCTCTACCGGCGCGGCCGGTATCAAGTTGAAGCTGGAGAATCATTTGGCCTATTGGATATATTTTTATGAGGGATTATAAATTTGAAAAAAGTATAGAATACGAAAGTTACTAAAGAGGGAACAGGTGCCTGGAATTCTGAGGAAATTAAGGTACAGGAATGAGTCAGGAATGAGTAAGGAATCAAGGAATTAATGTTCAGAGAAAAGTATTATAAAATAAAATAAAATTACTATATATTTTGTTTTTGTTTCTTTACAACAAATAAGAGATCATAACTTCAAAAAAATCTTACAAAAGGAAAGTATCCATATTATTCCGATAGAAAAAGAGAGAAAACAAAAATATAGATTCTAGGTTCTATACTTTTCCCCCAGATTGTTCTTCTTTATGAAAAGCAATAGTTCATATCTCACAGAAAACATATCCATATTCCTTCCCTTATCAATAACATGTCATATACTAGTAGATATTCTATAGGGTATTAGGGGGGATTTGTAACATGACATTCTCATAATGACAAGCAATACATTGACATAAGGGTAGTCTACAGTGCGTCAATGCTGTGGATGTATTAAGCTTGAATTATGTGGCCCACTCAATTTGAAGAGTATACATATATTATATGCAAACACCGATCAAACCATTTTTACCAATTCGAGATAATTGTGATTAACTTGAACCTGCTGAGAAACAATGAAAAATCTACTTGTAATAATATCTTCATAAGTATAGCTTGATATACCATGAATAAGAAATAATTTAAAAGACAATATTTTGTGTAAAAAGGCGTTCAGCATTTTTGCTAGGTTAGGGACCCAGTATGGATAAGGGGCATTTCCACCCCTCCCCCCTCTTCATGAATAAAACCACCAGTTGAAAACCTCCCCAATAAATGGCATAATTACCCCCCCCCCCCCACCCCGAGTGTACACCCTATTCCACCCCCTTGTGACTAATATCCTCACAAATCTTGGCATAGTATATCATGAGCTTACTTGTTTTTGATTTGTTTGTTTGTTGTTGTTGTTTGTTTGTTTTTTTTTGGGGGGGGGACAAACTCCATATCTTTTTACATTTATTAATATATTATCATATTACTAGGGAAGCACATGCCCCCATGCCCTCACTTCACTAAGCAGGTATCTCAATGACCTCTTTATAATGAGCTCTATTACTTGTTTAAGGAACCTGATACAGCGAGGTAATTACAGAGGTCCAGGTTCTATGTATTTTATTGTTTTAAGCCCTGATACAACAATGTTTCTTGTATAATGGGGTCATTAAAATGAGGTTTCACTATAAAATAATACTCGTATGTACTCATAAATGGAGAACAGGGTGCAATAAAAAAAGATATGTCACAATTAATGTCTTTATTTATTATAATACATAATATCTCACCTACACGAATATTGCTTGTTTGCCGTGAAAAAATAGATACAATTACAATTAACAATTATTATTACTTGCAAAATATACAAAGATAGTATCACAACATATATATACATAAAAATACATTATCAACCAAGAATTACAGTATTGTCATATAGAGACATGTATTCCTCTTTATAAGGAGCTTTGTTTTAAACGAGGTACATCATATAGCGAGGAAAGTTTCATAGGTCTATATGTATTTTATTATTTTTAAGCCCTGATACAATTAAAGCTATAATTTATTACTTTGAATATACATAAATGAGTTAGAGAAGTTTAAAGGGGTAGTTCAGTTTTGGTATAGAGGGCGCTGAACAAAATAATATTTTTGTGAGATATTGAAAAACTGGGTGTAAAATTTGAAAGAGTATACAATTTTAATGACAGAAGAAACTTTATTGATCAAAATCGGTTCAGAAATGGCTGAGATATCAATGAAAAAATGGTTGAAACCAATGATTTTTTAGAGAGCGCCCTCTTGTGTTTTAGTGCTCTTTTAAAAATAATAACAGGCTTTTTACTTCCGTCGTTTGTAATTTTTCTATACCTTTTGAGCATGGTTGAGTCATAACTTTAGTTTGTAATGTTATTGCGCAGGGTTTTGGTTACTAAAGCTCAGCCTTACTAAAACTGTACTACCCCTTTAAATTATTATTATGACGACCCCAGTAAATAATGAGTAGCGGGTTACTTAAAGATGGTTTTATTTGTTTATGTTTGTAAGTTGATTGATGTATTCTTTGTAACCATATGAAAGAAGAATTTCTATTAATTTGGACAATAAACTGAAATCAATTAATCAATCAAAGCAATACAAAATAAATCTGATATAACGAGATAAATTAATTAGGCCAAAGTTGCTCTCTATAACGAGTTTCACTGTATTGGCTTTAAAGAGCATATAAGACAAGGGAGCTGCAGCCCCATCAAGCCCCCCCCCCCCCCCCCGCCCCCTCTCATATACACCTGTGCAGGTCACATATTCATCCAGAATGGCTGCTCTCAACTTTGTGTATAAACCTGTTCAGGTATAAAAAATACTCAGCCTTGATATCTATGGTGAAAGCATTTAGTACCAAAATCTTACCCTGGGTAGGAATTGATCCCTCGACATGCTTGATGCCCGTTATCAGGGCAGCACACCCAAAGTCAGGGTTATATTAATACAAACTTGAGCCTCAGAAAAGAATTTCTAGTTAAAATAAGTCATTTTATAAGTGCTACTACATTATTATTGTTATTCACATCAAAGAGTTATCATTACCAGTACATCAAAGCATGCATTAAAATCACATCAATACAACGTAGAATTTCAATATTGCCATGTGCTTAACTACGTCCAATATATTACTTGGCTTAAAAAGGTCCGAGTGATATAACATAGGAATTTCAGTTATTATATATATATACATGTACCTTAAAAACTAGACATACTGTACATAGTATGTAGAAATTATACAATTTTTACATCCACGTAATATCTTTGCAAAAGTGCACATGGGTGATAAACACAAACAAAATGAACATCAATACGATCATTTATACACATAGGCCTTTGTGTATAAATGTGTATAATTTATCAAATTGAGGGGTGGTGCAAGCCCCCTCAAGAAGGTTTGGAATGTCCATATTTGGGTAAAAGAAAGATTGCACAGCTAGGACCCAGCTTTAATAGTACTCCAGGTCTGACCATGCGCTTACCATCTCAGATGCTAGAACTTCACCTTAAAAATTTCATTCACTCAGCTGTGCACATTTGGATGTCTTCCTGACTCAGTTATTTCCGGGTCTTGTTCACCCCATGATTGTTCTTGTATTTTGATTTTTTTTTGTACTCAGCTGCATTAAATATTATGATTGGCCTTCTATAAACAATTAGTTGGCTAGAGTTCCATTTGCAATATTGCTACCGAACAACAGACAAAGAAAAGCACACTCCAAGCTGATTCCAGTATTTTCTTTTTTATGAAGTGCACAATCGGGCATAAGAATCATCCAGAAAGAATACAACCATGCCTCATATCCATGCTTGTCCTTGATGAGAGTGAACTGGTCTATGATTGCTCCATCCTGCAAGAAATAAATTATGAAACAGAAAAAAAAGAGGGGAAAATATGAGAATACATGAAAGAATATATTTCATATAAAGCATAAATCATATGTCATTGAATGTATTAATTTAACTTACAAGTACTTTTGTTAGGAGTATTGGAAACGGTTGGTAGTGAAATGTGTACCAATTGTGGATACATTTCTTCATATCAGGGATAGGTATATGCGAGCTTTGCTGTATACATGCCAATAACACAACTGCTAAATATATACATACAAGAATAAAGAAAACCAATAAGGCAATATTCACATTTAGGAATTAAATCTACAACAAACCTTGTCATCTGAAACTTGTTCAAAGTTGATGTGCGTCTTGTTCAAGATGTGCATGCGTGTGTAGCCGTAGTCATGAGATCTGAACGCCTCCCAAGATTGCGGGGGTCCAAAGTTATCATGCCTTCTCGGCAGCCCTAAGTTTAAAAATAAATAATAATAAATCCGTTTTAAACAACAAATGTAAAATTAAAGACATTTTTTTGATACCGGTATATGTAAAGGTTTACAAATAAATATGTGTTGTGTTTGTATAAAGCACAAATAGCACTCTGTCTGTAATATGATGTCTGTTTCCATACTTTGGATACATTTAATGACTTACCAAGAGAATTTGACATTTACAAAAAAATACCACTATGAAGCTAGTTTTTTCGAAATTACAAAATTCAATATCCATTTGTCATTTGAACTTTTGTTCCATGTTATGTTTGCTAACTTCCTTTTTCATCAGCTGACCTTAATGAAATATGAAAACAGAGGGATTAAACTTGTTATCCTTAATTCAGCTTTTCTTCAAAAATAAAATGTAATATGAATAAATAAAAATGAAAAGGAATGACAGAAAGGATGAGTAACAGAATGAATGAATGAATGAATGACTAACTGACTGACTGGCTGACTGAACGAACAACTGAATGAACAAATGACAAATGAATGAATGACAGAATGAATGACAGAATGATAAAATTGATTGGATGAAAGAATGAATGAACACACTAAAGAAATGATGGAGTACAATAAACTTAACTTACAGCTGAGCCAGTGACAATGTGTACTGGTGCTTTAGGGTTTGTGTAGGGCTCACTCAGACTCCATTATACACCTTCCTGTCGTAGATTGGCCACAACGCCTCATAGGAATGCTGCTCATAGGAATGCTCATGGGCCCACAATTCAACATCCACCCCTAGTTTTAAAAAAAAAGATATACATATATATATTTTCAGAATTTATAACAAAATCAATGCAAAAGTACAAAAAGGACAGAAGTACAAAAATATTTTTAAAAATACAAATAAAGGTTAACCAAATCTTTACAAATTTAACAATGATTCTTTGACTACATAATTTTACCCAAAAAATGCATTTTTTTCTTATTCTTACCATGTTCGTAGAACAGGTCCTCGAAGGCTTTACGAATCTGAAAGATATAAAATAAACAAAAATCATTTTAACCTATTCAAGACTTTTCAAAGGCAAAATAAATGTAATGAAGTAAACTTATTGCAAATACACTTTTTTAAGAAAAAAAATTGAGTGATTTCACACTTAACACGCAAGTTTAAGATGCTATATGCGAACCAGAAACAGACCATCTACAAATTATGTATGGAAATATTGCCACCCCCCCCCCCCCCCCCCCCACATATCTATGCAAAATCCACACACACAGTATATCTGTGCACATCATTTGCGAATATACATGTATACAGGACTGACAGAACCGAGGTTCATTTCAATGTAAGACCTGCAATTTATTGTCCATTATCTATTCATAACCACTCAAGCTAGATCAATAGTTGAACACTCATTTTATTTATCATTTCTAATGACTGATTGCTCAGACAAAAAACTCACGATGCTTTGATTGAAGGTGCAATCATCCCCGTCAGTGGTGGTACAATATGGAGGGCGATGGGCCATTGTGATGATCCAGGGATGCTGGGCACGGTTCTCTGGCTTGCTGGCTTCCTACCAGTGGTCATCAATTGAAGAAAACAACATCATGATCATACTAAGGGGGTGTTTCACAAAGATTTTAAGTTGAACTGAATGATAATGATAATGAATACAATTTATATAGCGCTTCAAAGGGCTGTATAACAAAAAAAAAAGCAGAAGAAATAACAACGATATAGGAAAATAAAGTAAAGAGCAATGCACAATTCCATGAAATCAAATGATCAATTCACAATATTACAATTTAAATTTAGATTTTAAAAACAATTATAAAACATGAATATTTTTAAGAATCAAATGAACTAATAAATTAAACATGCACATTCAATTCAGAGTTAGACTTACAATTATAGTAGACCATTTGTAACCTTGGAACAACATTATCAAATATAAACATGCAAATTTATAAGACTTTTAAAGCCCAATGCTGGATTCAATCATTTACACACAAACCTGAAGATCTTCTTTCAACCACGCAAGCTGGTTGACTAGAGGCTGGAGACCATAGTATGCAAAGAAGTAGACCTCTGTAGACAGCGAGATGATGTGAGCAGGACCAACATTCCAGCTGAAATCAAAGTGGGGAAAAAAATACATAAAACCATTAGACATACAATCTAGACATGTAGTATGTTGGACCGCCTTCCTTTCTGCAAGTACAACATTTGAGTGAAATACAAATTGAATGAAAATATACAGAGACACAGCAACATGTTTTGGTAAAAACATTTCTACAAAAAAAAGATCACAACTAAAACAAATAAGGCTACATAAGCATTGGCAAAGATAGGTATGGGGCTACCCCCCCCCCCCCCCCCCCCCCCCCCCCCCCCCACACACACACACCACACATCTTGCAGAGATACTTGCAACCCCAGAAAGTAAATAAAATTAGGTTCTTATTTGGGGGACAAATATTAATTTGTCACATTTGTAAACATTCTAGAAAACAGTGTCAAATACCCCACATATAAAGGATTTGCTCAATATGCCACTATGACATACATACCTGTACCAGAGACTCTTTGTTTCCTCATAGTTGGGCATCGTGAAGCGATTCTTGTAATTTGAGAAGTTGCTGGGGAGGAAACATCAATTAAAATAAATGTAAACAAATATATACACAATAACACACAAACAATCATTATCATCCATTTTGCTAAATCCAGGGTAATCTAACTTGTCTTCTCTTGAAACCGAGTGCTGTATACATTAATTTGCAGACACTGGATATATGATTTATACAATTAACCCATTGACTACGGGAACCGGGTGAGTTGTGTACAAAGTCAATGGAGATTTCAGAATCTCGTAGTGAACGGGTTAAGTGATCCATGTTTTTTGTTTTTCGTTTAAACGTAAGCTTCTCCCGACCATATTCAATTATTTCTTTATTGAAAATAATCAAGTTCATGATGTAAATATAAGACGTAAACATAAATTATACTTACATTATTACGTTTAACTTTAACTCAAGCAAATTCAATTCGATATCATGCATCAGTTCTTTGGAATTCTTTAGACTCATCAATACAACAATCACCTTCCGTAAATTGCTTCAAGAAAACAATGAAAATAATTTTAATGAATTCATTGTGAAATTATACTTTTCTATCCATTGTATACAAATTATTTCACACCAATAAACTAGTGTGTGTGTGTGTGTATTTGTTTGTTGTTTTTTATGTTTAATTGATGTTATTGTTTTCTTTGTAATTTATTAATTTTGCATTATCTTTTAAGTTGTATTTTATTGTAAGGGGCGCTTTTTATACAAGCTTATAGCTTTCTAAAGTGATCCCCAGTACACATTTTACACTGTATTATATCTTGTATTTTAAATTGTGAATAAACTGAATAAACTGAAACTGAAACCCTATCTCTGGGATATATTGAAGAACAATGCATGGCCTGCAAGAGACAACAGTATGGTAATGTGTCTAGATGGGCGGCAAATAACCATCAACTGCAAGGGTGATGGTACAACCTATACATGCTGAGGTGATCTACGAAGGTACTATCATACCGAGGTGATGCCGAGGCAAGACAGTACCTTCGCAGATCACAGAGGCAGCGTATTGTTTGCATCCATCACCAGAGAAATGAGATTTGGTCATTTGCTTTATCCCTCATATACGCTTTTCACAAAACGACCTTACCAACAGAGATACATGCCCAAGAAGGCCCAAAAGTGTTAAAGGGATCTAGTACTTTGTTGACATGTGCAAAAAGCGATGAGTGGTTGATATAATGTTTATTGTTGTTATCTGATATGTCCACTGGGTGTTGTGTGAAAATTGTAAGTTAAACAGACTTTATATGGCCGAGTAATGAGAAAAATGGCAAAGTGACATTCACTAACTCATTGCACTCACTTTGTACACGGTTCTGCCGATCCATTGGATAATTTGACATTTGAACACTTCAATCGTAAATATCTTTTTAACGAAAGGGAAATTTAAAAAACCGAAACCTGTCCCATGCTTTTTTTGTTAATAAGAATACAACAAGGTATCAGAGAACCGCTATAACTCCAATTGGATTTTGAGGATTTGGACAATGTTACTAAGTCCCTTTAAAATATTGAGTAAATTGATTGTCGTTTTTTCTTTCTTTTCAATCTGGCACAGTACAAGCAAGTTTCATGATGAAAAGTCAAAGACGCTTAATTCCATTGTCTTTTGAGCGCATAAAAAAGTGGCGTACTTGTGCGCTCACAGGTGTTCTCTTTGGCTGACTTGGGGTACTGGATTGTCATGGAGGCAAAACAACTTTGTGAACGTTCTCCAACTCCTAATTTACAGCTTTTTAACAACGTGCCCTATGAAAATCACATTTGTATCAGCTATTCACTATCCTCTCTCAGCAAGGCACAAAAGTTACTCCTGACAAAAAAAGGACTATACCAAAGTACTATACACTCACCTCTCTGGGCGATGTTGGGAGTGTATGGGAGAAAATATATTTTAACACGTGACTGCATTTTGATCAATCGCATGGCTAGAACATTCCCATGAGGGATATAATATAAAATATTGTCTTTTGAAATGATACCATACCTATATATCAAGGTATATGTTATATAAGGTATATTAAAAGTATCAAACATTTTCTTATTATTTTCCTTGTTTAATTGCAATTAAATCTTGAAGTGGTAAACATTTTTGTTGTTTTTTGCACATAAACTACTTGTCAACTTACTGGTGGTATTCATGGTTCCCTGGACATGTCATGTAGGGAACGTATCCTGCTACTGACTCTATCTGTCGCATGAAGCTGTCCCCTACCTCACCGTGATCATCTGCCATATCATACGCAAAGTCACCTAAAAAATAGTGATACAATAATACAGTAAAATTTACTTGATTTGATTCGATATGTTTCATTTATTTGCCACATAATCTCATAATAATTCATACAAATGATACAGAAATGCATTTATAAACATAAATACATGATTTATTAAGAACAAATTTGTAGACTTCCAATATCAATAGAAAATTAAACAAAAATATATATAAATTAACAAAAACAATACAAAATAATAAAAAGACCACACTAGTTTGATCCATTGTTAGTTCAGATGCTAGGGCTAAAGTATGCAATAAGAAATGCTTTTAGTTGCCAACTAGGGTTAACTAGTAGATAATACATGTGTGTATCCTAGCTAACCATAGTTACCTACTAAACAAAAATTTGCGTGACTTACTTAGTCCTATCATCTAAAAAAAAAAAGACTAAGAATAGAAGTGTTTAAAACAAGTGTAGTTTTACATTCTTGACAGACTTGAATGTATACCGTTAAGATTCAATCTATATAGATCTATGTACTTTTTCATTCAATTCTTACCAACATGTAGAATGGCATCGTACATTCCCTGTTGTGTTTCTTTCTGCAGCCTGCCCAGCGATTGGGCGTTCTCGTTTCCAAGGTCACCATAAACTGCAAATCGAGGAGCCCAGTCGGTTCCTGCCTGCTGGGCTTTGAAGAAAAAGAGATCACTCCAGCCTTCGGCGCTACCACAGTGATACACTGGATGGAAAAGATAACCATGGGTGTTATTATGCATGAATTTCTTTTCATCACATCACCGTTATACATAGATCGATAAATCTAGCGCTTTCATGGCCTCTTTGACATTATTACTGAAATATTTTACTGTCAGCCTTCTAGCTAGAAGGCCGACAGTAAAAGCGCTAGATTTGTTATACATAACATTGAAACAAAATTGATAAGCATACAAATATGATACAAGTTATACAACACATTGTAATAAAGCTCCATTTTCTACAATTGTATAATGTCTGATAAAATATTTCATGAATTTATAGCAGACCCTTGTCTTGCAGTAAAGATTATTATTTCCTTTGCATTTTCATTGTAGGGTCTGTTGCCCTCGGTTTTTGTATGATTTCCAACTTTGTAAACCCATTTTCAAGAAAAACGCACAATTACCATTAGATCGACAAATCTAGCGCTTTCATGGCCTCTTTGACATTATTACTGAAATATTTTACTGTTGGCCTTCTAAGTAAAATATTTCAGTAATAATGCCAAAGAGGCTAGATTTGTCAATCTAAATTACCATCAGATGTCAGCAGTATTTTTCTTCAATAATTACCATTAAAATAAAAACTATTCATAAATACCCCCTGCATGCAATTCATTTTTATCAGTTTAGAGCTTGCACAAATCACTCACGATACGTCTCTCCTGGCTGGAGTCCAGTCAGTTTGACTCTGTGAATGTACTGGATGTGGTCGTCGTTGGCAAACTTGGTTGCCGTTCCAGTGGCCACCTGATCCAACTTGCCAGTGGCTGACAGGCCATACTCGACCGTAGATGTTTGTGTAGTGTTAAAGGTGCTCCATGTTACCATCATTTCCGTGACATTTCCTGTAAATAAAAAAAAGTTTAACTGCAATATTGTTGTAACAGTTTTGAAATACAGAGCTCTATAATAGCAATTTAATACAAGCTTTCTTTTCATTAACTAGTATAGGTAGTTTAGAGCTTTAAAAATTCAACAAATTTTGTTAGTAAAGGCGACTTTAGTTTTGACCTTGTCGCACATCAACACAAAGCTTTTTTAGCACGAAGCGTTACAGCTCACCGCTGATATTACAGTTATTGTTAATTTATTACAAGATTTACACAATTATGTAAACTACTAATATAAGATTATGTACCATGCTCGTCGCGGTATACACACACACAAACGTTTGCAAGAATCTTCCAAGTTTGAAGGAGGCAGATTATACAAGAAGAAGAAGAAGATTATCACTCACCTGAAGCTGAAATGTGAATTTGCTCTGGTTGCGTTCGGGAAATGTTACGCTTGTCATCTTGTACAACTTC